>OY757906.1:75645480-75732980 GCA_963585895.1 Sepioteuthis lessoniana | reverse complement strand
CGTAAAACAAAATAACCAACCAATTCATACACACACATTCCCACATATATATTGACGGGCTCGTGTAAGGGTAATAGTTATCGTCGTAGGAAAAAACACGGCGACACGAGTTCAAATCCTGGTCGAGGCTGATTTTATTTCACATAGCATGAATACCCTTAAGAAAGGTATGAAATCTTATTCTCCCTCCAACAATGGTCAAATAGAAGGACAGACTATGTTCTTCAGTCTTATTTGGGCAACTAGTCTAGGAGAATGAAAACTCTGAATCCAAACCAGTTAAACTTTACTAAAGAAATTGACCCTGTGTCACATCCTTGCCTGTGTGGAGGGGTTGGTAAATACATACCAGAGTGACCTAAAAAAATTCCAAGTCTTACCCAGATTTTAGATTTGTCGCACACTTCTAATTTTTAAGGGTCTTACCAACACAGAAATTAACAAAGAAATCTGTAGAATGCGTCGACTGCGGAGGACAAAGAGACTCCCCACACCAACGATTACTCGTGATATGACACTAAACTAAATCTGATCTGAAGTCTTCTGTCCAAGAGCTTGGGGAATTTGGAATATCCCTTCATTGCCATAACTCCCAGGTCCAGTCTGACCTGCAGTGGTAGTACCTGATAAGGTCCCATTTATGGGTCAGACAAAACTGTTTAACCATTTAACTGTGTGCAAACAAATTACTAATGTTAAATTGAATTGTTAGAGTTATATAGCAATAGTTGAAACCATTGAACTATGTGCAAATAAAAAATATTTGTGTAAGACAGAAATTCTTAAAACTATTCAACTGTGTGCAAACAAATAAGCTCTAGCCTGTTTAAAATGTTACCTACAAACTATTGGTTTACAAATCATTTTTAATATATATGTATGAACCAGATTTGGAATTCAATGACCTAAAAGGGTTGATATCCCATAAATCCCAACCAACTAACCAACCAACCGAAAGAAAACAATTATTTTTTCTAATTTTATAAAAGTGGCAGTATGTTACCATAATAGAAATATTCAGCTATGGCTTTTCTTTCTGGTTGGACCTCAGAACTTTTTGAACGACCCTCGTGTACCCACCCACCCACACACACACACACACACACACACACATATATATATATATATATAATTAAGATTTACTGTTAAATCAGTTAAATACAGTGCTCTATTCACAAAGATACAGAGCAATATCACAATATTTCAATTTTTTATGTAAACTAAAGCAATGTAAAATAAACTCTTGGTTTTACAAGACTGATCCCCCGGAGAGTCAGTATTAAAATGTGTGAAAACAGGCTCTGCTGGGAATTTCTTGTTAAAACAAGCAAATTTGCTAATTTTATTAACTTAAGGTCTGAATTAAAAAAAAACGCATAAATCAACATTTATATGTATTTATACTAAAATTATACAAAAATGTTTAGAAACGAAATTTCCAAAATTATTGACTGTCATGCAAATCTCTCTACAATATTAGGCTCCCGAATAGAGTCTCCTTCCATGTTTTTAATATTTCATTACCAACTCCAGAGAAGCAACATTTAAAGAGAAAAATAGATATTTTCCATTTACTTTAGGAATAAGCAATTGGAAAAGTGTCATATCTGTCCAGGACAAAGAAAAGATTTTAAAATATTGTTACATAGTCTTATAGATGTTATCTCACTGAATAAAACTATGGAAATTTTAGAGTCAGAATCGAACTCATGATAGTAGTAAAAGGATAGCTAAGAAGCTAAATTCCCGATTACTGCTGAACAGTATTTAGTCACGTAAATGATGGGTTGAGGGGAGATAAAAAAATATGTTTATTTCTTGAATTTTTCATAGTATTACAGACAAAAAATCAAATATAAAAACATATTTTTTATTGCAGTTGATTTCATTGAAAGGATGTAGAAAATGCCTGTTTGCCTACCTGACGTCATATATGCTTATTCGCACACACCTACACGTAAACTAGCATAACACAGAACCTACTGTTACCAGTTCCTGTATATTGTCACTGCTGGCGGATGTGTATGCATCGCACGCACTCATGCATACATCGACACATAAATTCGTTTCCACACTCTCCGACACCAGTTTTATATAACATTCGACTTTCACTTTCGATTCCGGTAGAGAAACGAATCCACGCCATTATGACACAGAAATGTATTTCAATATCAATGCAACAGTCTCAATGACACCCGTTCGACATTGGAGCTGTACACTTCATTACAATGTAAACATAATATAGATCAATACGCCACAAGGCAACACAATCCTTCCACTCTTTCTTTCCCCGTTTGTTGTTTGCGCTTTCTTCCTCTCTTTGCCGTTCTGACAATATTCCTATATTTACATACCTGAGCTTTAGGACTAAAAGAAACCCGAGGACACTAAACAAAGCCAATCGTTAACATGAATATCCATGGGAAATTGAAACTGACACACAAAGATCAGAAAGGCTGCAAAAAATGCAATCAATAGTATACCCACATTTTTCCGTTAATTTGACCAATTATATTTTTCGATTAGGGTCGACGTTTGGAATTCATTACAATGGAAACCACTCTCTAAAAATGAAAACTAGTTGCTAGTTTTTGCAGTAGGATGGTAGATTTTGGTTTCTTTTTAATGGTATATCAATACTTGTAAATTACTTAATGCCAAAGCCATGCTTGGTGAAGAACACTATTTAACACATAGTTGGGGATAAGGAGATTCACACATTTCCCTAGGGTATTAATCTGAACGTCAACGCAATAACTTTTCTTTGCTGTTCAACAATATATATATATATATATATATATATATATATATATATATATATCAAGTAAATTTTTTCCAAGCATAATATTATGGAATTGAAGCCATTTTTATTTCAGAATTGATGGCCATTAGACCATAACTCTCACGATGCTTATGTTTGCATATATGACGCGAGGATAAAAAATTAGAAAAAAAAAACTCAATCAGGTTTTTTTATTGAATTTGTTATAAGTATTTTTGGGTAATAACTTCATATGATAGCAGGTTTTAGCTATGTCCAGCGTTGTAAATACAAAGCTACTTAATATAATGACTAAAAGAAATACAGAAAGTAGATGCTCTACAGTAAATATTCTACATACATAAATCTTGTAGAAGTAAGAAAACTTTTATTTCAACTTAACTTTCTCTGTCCGTAAGACGAATACTCGGCTCATTATTTAAGTACTCTTTTCTTTTCACATACGAATTGCCTGAAATTGGAAACTGGGTATTTACAGCTGTTAATATAAAAATTAGATTGCATCAACAATGATTAAACACGATTTGCTGACTTAGTTGACATCCGAGGGAGTTCCCATGATTTTGTGGCTAACATTCTGGACGATGACATATTAGTAAGCGAGTTCGAATTTCAATCACTCCATCATGTAAAATTTTAGACTGGTACCCTTTGGAAAGTTATTGACCCCTTTATGCTCCCAAGCTATTGGTTAAATAGTATGACGACTATCTTTTTTATATTGATGGCGTTGGCATTAAACAAACCACGAAGGTTGATATGCCATTAAACAAAACCAGCTGACCTCCACTTTCGATAGACGCAGAAGCATAAACGTGCTGAGTTCATAAGGAATAAGATGGCTTACAAATCTTGGTTCATGGGTCAATGAAGAGGCAAATCTGAGACGAATTCGTTGCCCGAATCGATAGTGTCGGTTTGTATGCAACATCGTCATTGATCATTGGCACTGCAAGTAATGATGCACTTCAGCATTACACATAGGCATCAGCAGGTAAAAGAGAGGCAAACAAGACAGGATCGGTTGCAGTGAGTGCAAGAAAAGACACGGTCGAAAAAGCAAATCCTATGGAAATTACGTTACTTACTTCATTGTCTTCGTTTCAACCTCTGTGAAAAACTTGATACAGAGTCGACAACTAAAACACACACACATACAAACACACACACACACACAAACACATACACACACAGACACATATATATGTGCAATTATGTTCAAAATAAAAACACTAGAAGCGTTTTTAATCAGTAAAATCGTTACTGCGCTCTATGCACGAAAATGCAGAGGAAAATCATCATCAATAAAATAGAATAAAAGCTATAAAAAGCTCACTACGCTGAATTACACATTATCAATCCTCAGTTGAGCCAGTCTAAAATTCGTCTATCTTATATATATATATATATATATAATAACACTGAAATCAAATCAATATATTGCAATTGCAACTAATTCTTTTATGTGTGCTGAATAATTCAGTCTGCATATACACTTTGAAAATTCCAATAAATTTATCAAAGATTTATAGATAATTAAGTATAACACACACACACACACACACACGACATACACATACTTAGATAGATTGATAGATAGATATGCTTTCAGAATTTCTACGCACACGTTCCAAGTATTTCAAACAATTATATGGTTTCAAGTAATTGATTAAATTAATCCTTTGTAAAGTTTTATAATAATCATTCATGATAAAAAAAAAATAATTTGTACATAGTTCTATGGTTTCGATGTATTTCTATGTAATACAAATAATTTTAAATCAGATCTACTTACTCACAGATGGAACTCTATCTGTAACTACCAATCCAGATCAGAGTCTTCCTGGTAGTATTGGGAAGGAAAAGATGCCTTAACTAGTTTCAGAACCGAAGCTGTCCCACTGAATGCAGTTCAATGCCAAATCTCGGATAACGATTTTGAAAGAAAAACTTTAGAAATTATATGTTTTATATTCGATTAACATGATTTCTTTTAACTCGGCAGATTAGAAAGGGTTTTCTGATAAAGAGAGATATTATTGTGTAAAAATTAAAGCAAATCTTATTACAAGCAGTAGAATTAGGAAAAATCAATTTATTGCATAGTTGACAAGTCGGGAAATGCTTTTTACCATCACCCTAATACTGCTATATTCAAGGATATCATTATTCAAGAGCTTTGAAAACCACTTTGCCAGGAAACACAGGAAAGAAATAATGAAACTTTGGAGCATTCCTAATGAAACTTAAGACAAAATTGTTAAGTACAATTTCAATCAGAAATAATTTACGCTGTCAGAGATCCCAATACGACTGATAGATCTTTTAATTTGTTCTGTCAATGAGGTGGAAGCTTTGCCTATCCCTGGTTATTTAAGATATACAGGGCATTTTCAAGGCCAAATTTGTTGACAGAAAACTGCATACATTTATATCTGATGGTACTTGTAATTTTGTCCTCAAGATATCCCTTTTTTTAAAAGTGTGGTTTTAATGAAGTTTAGATCGTCAGTAAGTTTTGATTTAGAACAGAAAATTAAGGCACGATGAACCAGAGTCTTAATTAGATTGACTTTGGGCTTTAAGGTGTACAATGATCCACCAGTAAATGTACGTTTACGATAGATAGAAGTTAGAAAACCTAAATTATTGCGTTCAGCAAAGAGATCAAGAAAAGGTCGGCAGTTTTCAAATTCACTGGTAAATTTCAATACAGGATGTAATTAGTTGATTGAATGAAAAAATCGTATGCTCTCAGGTCGAGAAGAGAACATAACAAATGTGTCGTTAACATACCATGCATAATAAAGTGATTCATTTGTAGTTTCAAATAGTTTTTCTTCCTGAAACCCCACGAAAATATTAGGAATCGCTGCTTCAAGCGGGCTACCCATAGCAATTCCGTCAATTTACTGGTACATTGAAATTAAATTGGACGCATTTAGTAGCGATATGCATCAATTTCAGGAAGACCATTTCGGGGGAAAAGAGTGCGAGTCCAAATGGCTGCTATGTAAAACATTGACGCAGATAGCAATAGTTTCATCAAATGGAACATTATATAAGCTTGAGATGTCAATTGAGCAAACGAAAGAATTATTAGGGTTAATGGACGTATTTTGAATCCTCTTAACATAGGTGAAAGAGTTGTAAATATAATGTTTGTAGTATAGTTGCAGTACTGGTTCGTGTGTGCCAGCTAACCACTCAGTTAAAAGGTGCTGGGCAGAGCTAACCATAAATAGAATAGGTCTAAGGGGAACATTGTGTTTATGGATTTTATGGAGACTATATAGTCGTGGTCTCTGGGATCCAATAGGAAGTATCTTTTCGAGTATGTTTTTTATGGATTAAATGGTGCTTATAATAAACGAGCCACTGACATTGGATACGTTGCTCTTGTATGAGGGTTTTGTCGTCAACAAACTTGATTTATTCCTCGATATCGTTTGCTTGTCACGGAGTTTCTCTGACAAGACGTGACGGAAAAATATCCTTTTTTAGAACGCAGAATGTATGCTCTTCTTAAAGCTATTCTAAAATCAATAGTGATAGGTCTTTTCATATCCCAAAATACCGTGAGCATCACCTTCTTTAATGGACTCTGCACCTGGAAGATTTTCTTTCTGAATAGTCAATGTGTTTCCCTTCGGTAGACTTATTTGACTCAGGTTCATAGTCACAAACCTATGTTTAACCCATTTGTAAACATTTTTTTCTAAAACATGCTTCATCGTACATTCTTCTGATAATTTCACATATTTTGCACTTCTTAGCTACCAAAATTTTGATGTAAAATCTGGAGTACTCTGTTTGATTTGCCGCAATTTTGAATAGCTTCAAAATAGATATTTTTGCTTGATTAAAATCATTTTTGCTATAAACCAGTTCGAAATATTGGAGAGTTTATATTTACGGGGAAAAATTCTGAAATGAAGATTGTCAAAAGAATTCCCCTTATTTATTGGATGAACCTTGCATATATAATAGGTTCCTGTTAGTAAAAAAATTCCCCTTATTAATCGAATGGCCCTCGTATAAGTAATAGGCTTCTCGTTAGTCAAGAAATTCCCTTTATTTATTGGATGACCATTGTGTATATAATAGACCTGTCATTAATCAAAAAGTTTCCTTTATTTGTTGAACGACCCTTGTATATATAATAAGCCCCTCGTTAGTCAAAAAATCCCTATATTTATTGAATGACCCTCGTATATAATTTCAGAAAGAGATGTTACATTACATTGTATAAAAGAACAGTGAATCACTTAAAGGCTCTGACTCTATTCAATACTAATTACAAAATGATGGTCTATTTTCTGTTATTTGGAAGTCTTGTTGCATCTTAGACTTATCGTTTTGCTTTTCGAAATAAACATAAAAGATTTATGTGATTTTGAAGAGCATACACAGCATGATCAAAATGTATCGAAAATGAAGTTTTATTTTAAAGTTTAAAACATCAATAAAGACTTATACGCAGCTGAGCAAATTATATAATGAAGTGATTGTACCTAGATGTCTAGATTAATATCTTTATATCAAGACATTAAATTAAATAATAATAAGTTATGAAGACAGCCTTGATAGTTTTTTGATTAAATCTTTTAGCCAAACATAGGTCAGTGGAAGTGTGGCACCCTCAATACTCGAAACATCTATCTCCCTGTTTGTTTCCTAAATGGAAAATTTATCTCGAGAGTAAGAAATTTGAGGATGTGGAGGACATTAAAAATTTGACGGAGCAGCTTCTCACCACATCAAAATCAGATTTTAAGATATGCTATGATCAATGGAAAATTCACTGGAATAAGTTTATTGAATGCCAACTGGACAACTGTGATGAAAATTAGAACATCATTCATGGTTCTTCTTTTTTTCTTGGTTAAGATAGCTTCAGTTTGAATACTTTTTGAATATGTCTCATACGGCCACTTCCCTCCCATTTCTAAACCCATCCAAATAAAATGATCAAGATATGTTGGACACTGCTAGAGAAATAAGGACGAACTCTTAAGTGACGTGCTCCTCTGGACCTTTCACATGGACTAGCAAGTGTTGGACGATACAATAGAACTTCTCAATAGAAGCTCTGTGCGGACACAGGATATAACCAAGAAGACCAGCCGTAAGCGATGGACGATAGAGACGAGTGGCGAGGGAGACTCAGAGAAATCCGTGCTAGAGGCACGACATGATGATAATTATGTCTATACACATTCAACAGAATGGCATCTTTCAGAATTATCATAATTGTGTCATGTTCAATTGTCTTGGGAAAATTTTCAGGACTTTTCTATTTGGCTGGTAAATAGCAAACTCACACGAGAGAATATAAAGATCATTCATTAATTCAAAAATAATTTTTAAAAAGTAAAAGATTAAGATTATTGGATAAGAATAGAGAAATTAGGATCAACTACTTTACAAGAAACCGGCCATTGCTCTAATAAGTTGAGAGTTCGTCAATGGTCTAGGAGACTGGGGTTCAATTCTAGATCGAGTTATACCAAAGACTCAAAAATTCGTACTTGATACTGCCTTGTTTAACAGTCAGCATTATAAGGCAAGGATGAAGGGTATGTTGGAGCAATCCTGGGAATGAAGTAGTCCTCTTCCGTACACCTCGGTGTAGTAGCTATTGAAAATGGAACCTTCGAATCACTCTCGATTAAGGTTGCCAAATTTAAAAGAAAAAATAATGGAAGGTGATTTTTACTTTCAAAATAATGGAATTTTTAATTCTTGGAAGACATTTTTTAATATTTCTCCACGAACTGGAAATTTACAGTCAAGAATAATTTCAAAAATTAAGTTTACTAACTTATTTTGTTTGTTTCTTTTTTTTTTTTTTTTTTTTTTTTGATAATAGAGGAGTATATTTTTGAAGCAAATCCCTTAATCAGATAAAAGTTGCGATTGTGTAACAAAAAATCAAATCGAACTGATTTCATAAAAAATATTAAGAATGAGAATTTAAGAGGGCATTTTTGGGAACTATTGGATGAATCACTAAACAGAATCTGATTTGTCTATAAATATTACATATGTTTTGCGCAAAGATCATTTTATGGTTTTATGTGATAAAATAGTAAAAAACAAAGATGCCATAGGAAGCATATTAAATAGATAAGTAAATAAAACTTTACAATCGTGTGTAATGGCAGTTGTCTTAGGAAATGTATTTGACGAGACAAATTCAAAACCTGTTTCCCAATCACGCTCTTGGAAAAGGCATAAATCACTTTTTTTCTCTCCAGCTATGGGTAAATTGTTGATCAAACTGTGTTTCTAGTTATGGTAAGGCAACAGGTCAAAAAGAAGGAAAATATTTTGAATTCAAACTCGGGGAGCGTTTGGCTAGCAACTCCATTCTACAAAAACGGACGGGGTGTGGCTCCGATCCTATACTCCCAAGGGTGCGGGAAATATTTACATTACAATTAGATCTCACTGCAAATACTTGATGTGTATCCTTAATTGAATGGAAAAATTCTGAGAGATCACAGGGATGGATATCATTATATAAATGCGTACCTATTGGTGTAGACTGTATAATATTGAAAGAAGAGTTGTTTGAAGATCTTATTGCTCCAAACTTTTGTAATTGACAAAGATCTGTTTGCTGCAAACGTCAGAGAACTTCCGATTGTTAAATTACCGTGTACGTATCCCGAATCGACAAACACGATTTGTGATACACTGCTGCAAGGTTAACACTGTGTAAGTATCCAGAAATAAATCAACATTTTCAGTTCTTACTTAGAATCTTTGATCTGTTTTCGGTGACTGAGTCAGTGGTCAGAGGTGATTGTGAAATAAAGAAGAAAATCGTTTGGTCTCCACTTGCATTGGACATCCGCAAAGTTTGTGTTGAACTTCGCTTCAGTTCATTTGCATACACTTTTCTCATGAATTTTATCAATAAAATTGCCATTTAGAAGAACAAACATAGACCAGCTTGCACGACACAGCTGAAGAAATGATAATCAGTGACGAGGAAAAGAAAGGAATGAAATGCTTCCTTCATTAGGGAAGTTCATCTGCGCACAAACACATATACATATACTTACAGCAATAATCACAAGCACAAATGCTTTCTTTGGTATATATATATAAATATATATATTACAATGTTTGGAAAGTAATGTTATTTTGCAAGAGAGGATGTAAAAACAAATCTAAATTAATCCATTTAGATATTACTCTAAAAAATGTAACCCCCATTGTCAATGACTACAGCCCAACAAATCCGAGAAAAGATAAGTTCTTTAGGATGCGAGGTTCTTTGACATCGTCCATATTCACCAGATTTAACAATTGCAGACTTTTTATTTCATAAACAATAGAACATTCAGATACAAGGAAGTTGAAACTAGTCTTTTGATATTTTTTTCAAGAAAAACCCAAGATTTCTTTAAAAAGGGAATAAAAATTTGTCTTGCCTTTAAACTTCAGTCGTTGAAAATAAAGGTGATTACATTCTAACTGATAATACTTAAATTACTATAATATATTTGTTTTTATATCCTTTCTGGTAAAATTTGATTAGTTTTCTAACTCACAACACACACACACACACACACATATATATATATATATATATATATATATATATATATATATATATATATATATATATATAATGTAATTGGATTTTAGGTTAATCCCCAACTTTAACTCTGGCAAAGTGAAAAAAAAAAACAAATGATCCAACTTGTGGATAAACAAATTAGTATTTCGGAAAAAAATTGCATAAAAAAGGAAATGTCTAAAAACATACGTATTGTCTGAAACAATCAAAGAATATCGTAATATCTAGCCAAAAGAAAAACTCTGACAGAGGACTAAGTAAACGAAGAAAGTGCTCAATACAAGATAGAGCAAACATATATATATATATATATATATATATATATATATATATATATATATATATATATATATAATACATATATATATAATACAAATATGAAATAGGAAGGTATTCAAAGGATGATGATATCTATAGTTGAATTAATTGCTAACATTTTCTGTTTCGATTTCTATGGAAAACCATCATCAGAGCAATGGTTCTATGTGATTTTCTATCTTCTATTTCAAATTTGTATGACGTAATTCGTGTCCGAAATTCATTTTGGAATGTAGGGTGCTTGCTAAAGGGTAACTTTTTCTTCACTTCGCTCTCTCTATTTCTTTCTTTATTTTTTCTCTTTCTTTATCGTTTTCTTCTTTATTACGTAGCTGTTTGTCATTAGGAGGAATTATAACTTGAACAGACAAATATCAAAAGTGAGTATAAATAGAAAAAATGATTAGTGAAAATTAATTAATTTGAATAGAAGAGCAAGAAACCTTTTTAGCACTAATTTGACAGAATAAGGAGATAAATTGAAAAAATGGATCATTTTTTAAAATATCATTTTAATTACATATAATGCTAGATTCAACCATCTTGCTGTGTTTTGGTTATCTATCTAAACTAACATTTTGAAATCTCAAAAGTTAAAGTTGTGATTAGTTTCTAAATTCGGTCTGATCAATGTGTTTATTTCGTCGCCCTTTCGTAGTTCTCCATAATGTCCGTAAATTCGTTTTTGGAATGATCATAAAGTTCCTCGAAATATATATATATATATATATATATATATATATATACATATATATATATTTAATGCAATTAGAAGAAAACTTAAACCTGGTTAAATTGTCATTATAAATGTATTTCAGTGAAGAATATCATTATACTTTTAGTCTCGTCAGATGACTTCACACGTTTAATTTGAGGTTGAAAAACAGTAAATATGGATTACAGTCTATATATATATATATATATATATATATATATATATATATATATATATGAAAAAAAGAAGAAAAAAAACTTTATAAATTTAAATTCCCAGGCAAAAGTAAAAGGGGTTAAACAAAAAAGTAATATTAGAAAAATTAAGATACGTGGAAAAGGGGGTTCCCGTAAATCAAACCATCCGAATTTGAACAAATTCTAGATTTTCCTACAATGCACTATTTTATGTTACTAGGACACAAGATGGGTGAAGTTTTGGAAGTTTGTTTTTGTTTGGTTTTTTCGAGATATCTACAACTTTCTAAGTTGCATATTTTATACTCATTTTCAATCGGTACTTCAGGGAGTAAAAAAAAATTTTATCAGTTTATATGGTACGCATATCAATTTAGATTTTTAGAATATAAAAGTCTAATGATTCATTTTTATAACACTGTATATATGTATATCAACACTTTGTGTTCACATACACACACTCACAGACACGTACATTTTCTTTAAAATAGTCCACGAAATTCAACAGACTTCTACCAGTGAGTTTTCCATAGGTCAAAGTACATTTAATCCTTTTAGAAAGAGTTAAGTTGCGCCGCTGTATTTTTTCATGTCTATCAATATATCACGAAAATCTATCTTCATCTCTCTCTCTCTCTCTCTCTCTCTCTCTCTCTCTCTCTCTCTCTCTCTCTCTCTCTCTCTCTGAATTCCCTTATCCCACCAGCTATGGGTTGAATAATACTACTACTGTCCTTTAACAAGAATGGCTTTGACATTAAATAATCGACGAAGTTTGATATGCCATTAAAACAAAGAAATCAAACCAAACTATTCTATCAACTACTTGATGAATAAGTTCCGTATATATATATATATATATATATATATATATATATATATATATATATATATGTGTGTGTGTGTGTGTGTGTGTGTGTGTGTGTGTACAAATTATTGAGTTTATATTCATGATAATATGACAAGTGTGTATTCTACTCTGACAGTACTTCCATCGCTAGTACTGCTATTATTAAAAATCTATCTATCTATCTATCTATCAGTTCATATATATCAATGCTAATAGTTGATCTATGTGTTCTGTATATATATATATATATATATATATATATATATATATGCGTGTGTGTGTGTGTTCCTATATATATATATATATATATATATATATATATATATATATTCGGGATAAAATGACAAGCGAGTATTCCACTATGACAGAGCACTTATTCCCCAAATACTGTTTCTTTTTACAGTGGTTGATCATTACAGCTATTAGGACATTTTGTGACTCGATTTCAATCGTCCTTCTCGTTTTCTTAGCATCGGTCTATTGGTTAGCGAGGATCCGTGTGACTTAATGCAGACAATGGGCGAAACGAAAGAGCCGGGTGCCATTAGCACATCACAGGCTTTCCTCTGGTTGTGGTCAAGGTATTCAAGTTTTCCATTAGGCAAAACAGAATGAAAAGCCACGAAATGGACCGAACAAAACACGAGGTATACAAAAGAAAGAGATAAAAAGAGTAAAAGTAATAAAAAAAATGGTCTATTAAAAGAAAGAGAAGAATTCAAATAAATTGTAGACAAAAGGGGTTGTTTTGTGATACCAAAAACAGTAAAAGAAGAAAGTTAAGTATTAAAATAAGCAAATGATTTTTAAAACCGGAAATTAAGCTATGTGAGCTGGTATATATAAAATCAACACGATAAGAGAAGACCGATGAAGTTTGATGACCAAAAAGATCTAAATATAAGAATTTATCAAGCTTACTCTGAAACATGGTTTGGTCATAAGATGTAATGGCATATCAACCCTTGTGGGTTATTTAATGCCAATATATATATATATATATGTGTGTGTGTGTGTGTGTATATATATGATTTGTGAGTAAATAGTTTGTAGGTAATTTTTTAATAAGTTGGAGCTCATTTATTTGCTCCCAGTTGAATGGTTATTGTTTGAACACATCTAAACGGTTTCAAATATTGCTGTCTAACACAAATAATTTTATTTAGTATTTATGTTTTGTTTAAAAACAGTTTTAATGGTTTCAATATTGCATTCTCAGTTCAGTTGACTCTCAGTCATCGTCTACTAGTACCTTTAAGATAAAGTAGGGTTGTGTTCTTTTTTTTGCCACAATATGGTCGAGACAAACATATAGGTGCTAGAACCCTCTTCAACTGCCCGTCTAGTCCACTAAGGTTCAAAGTGGAGTGTTACAAGTCACATGATCACTTATGTTGCAGTGTTACGGACTGCTCAGCCACCAGGATCCCGTACCCAAGCATTACAGGTCACCAACCACGATCTCACGAGGAAGAGGGGGCTTACCTTTCTGTGGTAGTGCAATCGACAGCCAACAGTGTGCCAGCGCATCACCAGACGACAGAGCAGTAGTTTAAAACAAGTTAAAGCAAGTGGAAGACTCAATAAGGATCGAACTCACTACACACTACGCCATGTTGGTAGAGCTTAGAATTCTCTGAATCTTTTCCCTGTGGAAGGGGAAAACCCCTTAAAAGAAGGATGTCCCGAATATGGCACAAAGCTGGATCTGATGGTCAGCACTGAAAAGTAGAGCGTACCCCTTCATTGTCATTACTCCCAAGTTCACTCTGCCCGGAGTGGAAGTCCCTGTTTTGGTCTTATTTATGGGTCAAATACATTTTTGGATCCTTTACAAGGGATTGATTATTAGTTATTTAAAAACATAAAGCTATGTCCAAATTATTTGTATTAGACGTAATATTAGATAACCATGAGCAGAAAAAACTCTTAAGAAATAACTACTCAAAAAAACAGTAAATATGAACGTAAAATGAACTTTTGTCGTAAAATATCTATACTCACGTTGACAAGCCATTTAAATGAATAAACCCATCAATGCACACAACTAAATACCTGGAAGACCAACTTGCTAACTACCACTCACATAACAAGTAACATAAACTATCGCTCATATAGAAGTCTGATCTATCCAATAAAACAACACGGGATTTCTTCCAAGCAGCGGTTGTCAATACTCCTGTATGGATGCACCACACGGATGCTGACAAGACGCATGGAGAAAAAGCAAGATGTTGACTACACGAGAATGCTACGGGCTATATTGGAGAAAACTTAGAAGCAACACCCCACAAAACAACACCTGCACGCCCACTTACCTCTCACCTCAAAAACCATCCAAGTAAGGCAAATAAGACATGCGGGACACTGCTGGAGAAGCAAGAACGAACTCATAATTGACGTTTTCAACTGGACCCCTACACATAGACGCACCTGTGTTGGTCGACCAACCAGAGCTTATCTCCAACAACTCTGCACGGACACAGAGGGCAGTTTGGAAGACTTGCCAAGAGCGATAGATCATCGAGTCGAAGAGAGAGAGAGAGAGAGAGAGAGAGAGAGAGAAAGAGAGAGAGTCAAGGAAATCTGTGCCAGAGCGTGACTTGATGATGATTATGATGATATAAAATATTTTATAAGATAAATTTAATACAAATGATTATTTATTTTAACCAGTATGTCTTTCATCTTAATTTCAATTACTTTCAATCATTACTCCTGAAGAGATCTTTCAGCGACTGTAAAAAAAGGGGGTTGTAAAAAGGTAAAAAAAATAAGCTCCATTCAAGAATTGAACTTGCATCTCTTTGCGCTGAAGAAGTCTAATCTTATAAAAGTTGCTATTGTTCGTCTGCTAGAGTCAACAATTTCGGTAGATCAAATCCTTTCAACTTATTTCCTCCGAACGCTCAACGCCACGATATCTGAAATTTATATATTAAGTTCTCGCCGATTTTAGTAGTGCTGTGGTCTGTACAATTTCAATTCTGCCTCGAATTTTCCAGTTGCCCCAGTATCTTTTCCTGGTTGTTCAGATTGTACCAAGACTCCAGACATGATTTGTATCACTGTCACCTTCATGTTTCACTCTCTGACGGTAAAATAATAAGGGACGCCCGAGCTAAAAATAGAAACGTATCAGCCGCGAATTGACTGCGAGTTCTGATAGGATGAAGGAACCCAAATGAAATCGCCGTTAGGACAATGGATGTGGGATAGAAAAGAGGAAAAGAGTTTGTTGGCGGCCGGACGCGACGACTTAAAGGCAGCCTTTGAAGACCAGACACGACAATGTGAAGGCAGCCGAAAGTTGCGACGCTTATTTTGGGTGGGCTCCGAAAAGGGGTTTCGCACTTGACACGAATCTGTGAGGGCGAAACGAGCGAACAAGTACGTTAATACGACTACAGAAAACCAGAAAGAAAATTCAAGGTCGGTGTCTGCTTTTTCTCTTTCTCCTCACGACATTTTGTTTCTCTCAGTCTTGCTAATGCGGTCGATCCAGTTTTCTTACGCAGTTTCTCTCTTCTCGATGACTACTAAAATGTCTAGTGGCGAATAAAGTTTTGTATTAGCGGACCAAAACGGAGTTTTTGGCATGTCGTCATTTTTTCTCGCGGCGAGATTATCACGAGGTCTGACTGACACTTAAGACAAAGCGCTAAACGCATAAACCCATTCGACAGATGGTGGTACAAATATCTATACTTAGTGGTAGTAGTAGAAAAACAAATGTCCATTGAGACCTTACCAGCACAAGCTTCCTTTTAAACACTGTAGCGTTGCAAACTTCTGTTTGAGACGTGTAGCGTTACAGCCGTCAATTTGGTGTCGCAATGGTATATGGCAACATCTAGTAATTCATCATTTTAGCTTTCTTTTAACCCTGCTGGAAAGGATTAATGTACTAATTGGCAAATTCTTTCTTTTTATAAACAGAAACTAAATAATAATATTCATAATAATAATAATAGCAATACACGACTGGGTGGGCAAAAATTTGATGTTTGACCATACGAGCAAATGGGATATACACAACCCAGAATGTATCCTAAAGAATGAGACGCACAAACTCCTCTGGGATTTCGAGATACGAACAGATCACCAAATCTTGGCCAGAATTGTGGACTTTGCTGTCCCGGCAAGAGAGATAAGTACCTCGACCTTGCCTGGGAATTAAATAAGTTGTGGAACATGAAAGTGACGATAATACCAAATGTAATTGGGGCTCTTGGTACAGTTACCAAAGGATTAGTATAAGGACTGATGGACTTGGAAATAGTAGGATGAGTGAAGACCATCCAAACTGCTGCATTATTGAGATCGGCCAGAATACTGAGAAGAGTTCTGGAGACCTGTGAAGACTTGTAATTCAAACCCCAGTGAAAGACCATCAGCTAATGCTGGAGTAAAAAACTCTCATAAAGGAGTAAAAAATAATATTAATACAAGACTAATAATAGGGAGCTGCAAAAGCTCTGACAACATAAAGATCAAGAGAACCACAATAACATGGGAAAAGACATGGGAAGAAAACGACTGTTTGGATATTTCAAGCGACAAACTGATGAAATGTCACACGAGAATACCTGGACATGGCTAAGAGAGAATTGTAATCTCTTCCAATAGCTGTGCAAACACCATAAGGACCAACTATGTTAAGACGAAAATTGATGAGATGTATACAGAATTGCAAATGTCGGTTCTGTGGTGACAGAGACGAAAAAATTAATCACATAAAAAGGAAAAACAGCAAACTAGCGCAAAAAGAGTACAAACTAGACATGACTGGTTGAGGAATTGGTAGGTTGGTTGGGTTTTATGGCTTATCCACCTTTGAGGATTATTTAATGCCAAATCCATTTTTATCCAAATAATCAGTTCTATTTCAAACAATTTAGTTTAGCATGAGTACACAGTTTAACTGTCAAGAATATTTCTATTTCAAGCTCTCCAGTTTTGTCAAAGTTCTAATTCAAACAATTCAGTTTAGTATAAGCATAGTTTTTGTCCACATACAGTTAAATGTCTAACAGTTCTATTTCAAACAATTTAGTTCATCATAAGTACAGTTTCAATATCAAAAACAGTTTTATTTCAAACAATTCAGTTTAGCATAAGTACGCAGTTTAGTTCTATTTGACCCATAGATAGAGCCCTATCAGGTGCTACCACTCCTGAGAGCGATGGCAATGAAGGGGTGCTCCTCATTCCCCAAAGCCCCAGAATCACTGGAACCTCCCGATCAGATCATTTAGTGTCATATCTAGTATACTCGTGGGCGGGGGCTTACCCCTCTTCAGAAGTGTAGTCGGTGTATTCAACAGCCCCAGCTGACTGGGTGGGGAAGGTGATCCACTGGGAAGTGTGCAAGCAATTGAAATTTGACTATACTACGATATGGTATATACACAAACCAGAATCCGTCCGAGAGAATAAAACATTTTCTAAGATTTTGATGTACAAATGGATCACCTAATCCCGGTCAGAAGACCAGACCTAGTGTTAATTAACAAGAAAAAGGAGAATCAGCCAAAGAGTGGACTTTGCCGTCCCCGCAGACCAAAGAATGAATGTCAAAGAAAGCGAAAACAGAGACAAGTACTTAGACCTTTCCAGTGAACTAAAAAGTTATGGAACATGAATGTGACGGTGATACATGTAATTGGATCGCCTGGAACTATCTCAAAAGACTTAGTAAAGGGGTTGAAAGAGTTGGAAATCGGAGGATGAGCTGACACTATGCAAACTACAGCATTCTTAAGGTCGGCCAGAATATAGAGAAGAATCCTGGAGACTTGAGGAAACTTGTTATCATTCAGACTCCAGTGAAACACCATCAGTTAAAGCTGGTATAAAAAACTCGCAAGAAGTTATAATAATAATAATAATAATAATGTCACGCTGCCAGCACGGGTCTCCCTGACCCTCTCTCGCCACCCGTCTCTATAGTACATAAAATGATTAAGTAAATGAATGCTGCAAACTTTCAAAGGAGTCCACGAGTAGGTAATCTATTTAGGGTAGGTTATCCACGAGAGTTTATACAATCGCCTAAAGTTTGACGAATGCTATGTGCACAAACTAGAATCTGTCCTGGGGAATGAGACTCACAAAATTCTTTGGGATATTTTAGATACTCACGGATAATCGAATCCCGGCTAGAAGACCAGACCTGGTTTTAATAAATAAAAAGAAAAGAACTTGACAGTTGTTAGACTTTGCCCTCCCAGATGATCACAGAGTTAAAATAAAGGAAAACGAAAAACTGGACTTTGCCAGAGCCGAAAAAGTTGTGTGATATGAGAATGACAGTGATGCCAATCGTTAAAAGAACCCTTCGAACGATCCAGAAGGATCAGGAAAATAGATTGTGGAAACTGAAAATCTGAGGAAAAATTGCGATTATCCAGACAAAAGCAGTGATGA
The DNA here is from genome assembly GCA_963585895.1 of Sepioteuthis lessoniana. Taxonomy (NCBI): domain Eukaryota; kingdom Metazoa; phylum Mollusca; class Cephalopoda; order Myopsida; family Loliginidae; genus Sepioteuthis; species Sepioteuthis lessoniana. Next base: position 75,714,095 of record OY757906.1, on the reverse strand, counting down.
AATTGGCTAGACACTCAAATGTCAATGAAAGCCAACGGTTGCAACAAAATTGCAAGTGTTGGTTATGTAGTGACAAAGACAAAAAAATTAATCACATAATAAGAGAATGCAGCAAACTAGCGCAAAAAACAGTTCAAGACTAGACATGACTGGAAAGGAAATGTGATCAACTGGGAAAAAATTTTAATTTGACCATACAACCAAACTGTATAAGCACAAAACAGAATCTGTCCTTGAGAATGAGACACACAAAATTTTCGGGGATTTTGAGATTCAAATGGATCACCTAATCCTGGTCAAAAGATAATACGTGAGAATTAACAAAAAGAAGAGATCTTGCCGTCTAGTAGATTTTGCCGTCCCAGCAGACCACAGAATGTAGATAAAAGAAAGCGAAAAGAGAGAAAAATACTTGGACCTTGCCATAGAACAAAAATAGCTGAGGAACATGAGGAAGACTGTGATACCAATTGGAACTGGCAACAGATAAAATGATTATAATTTATTATTATACGGTATTTGATTTCAAATATCCCAAGTTAATGCTATTAATTTCAAAAGAGATTTATTTGACCCAAAGGAAGGATCCTAACAGGTACGTCCGCTCCTGGTCAGAGTTAATCCAAGAGTCATGGCAACGAGGGGGTGATTCCCCACTCCCACGGTCTCCAGAAATGGAACATCACCTCCGGATGCATTTTTGTGTACTACCCAGGAAGCCTTTTCTTGGGATGGGGGTCTCGGATGGGATGCAGTTGGGTGAATTATGAAAACTAATCAGGATTATATAATAGCACTTTCTACTTCGGAATGATTATATAATGTCATAAATGTACGTATATGGTTTTATTACGCAAGAATGATTTTGCAAATATCCTAATTTTTTTTTTACATCATTTATTGCAACTATAAATGCATATTTACGCGACGTAAGTAGATATATGCTTCATAAAACACAAGTTTGTTTTTTCCCGCTTGTTTGTGATTTTCGCGCCAAATTTATGAGTGGTCATGATCAAACGTATCTGTCTCTTGTAAAGATACAATCCCAGGCACTGCCGGATCCTATCTAAAATCGATACTTCGTTTGACTGGACAACTTTGTTCTTCCAACACTTCAGTTCCCCACTATCAATCCCTAATCAATTAAACAAGAAAATAATCAATATATATTGATCCTTATTATTAAAATTCAAAGCTAACCCTATTTTTTTAAAAATGACATCGTTTCAAGGAGTATGAGGAACGTTCCAAAATAAAAGCCTTCTATTTAGCTCAGCGGAAACTACTGATAAACGGAGCACAATAACCCCTTTTAAGGATACAATAATCATTTGTCCCAGCGTTATAATTGTTGTTTGGATTAAAATTATGTTTAATGTTGGTGCATAATATTACAATTAAAATTATTTTTATCATAAGAGCATAGTATTACTGTGACAATTATGTTTATCATTAGTGTATAATATTTCTGTCAAAATGATGTTTATCATTAGTGTATAATATTAATGTGAAAATTATGTATACGAATCATGCTCAAAAAATCTCCAAACTGAAGCTGTATTTACCAAGACGGAAATTAACAATAAATGAAATATTAATTTTCTTAAAAGTGATTTTTAACAAAATGATTCAAGCAAATTTTCCATTATTCGAAAATTCCCTTTTGATATGAAGAGAAATTGCGCCATTGTATTCGTGAATGACCACCTCCTCCTCAAATATCAATGTTGAGTTAAATTTTCAGTTTATGAAACAAGAAAAGTGATTGATTGATTGATTGATCTTAATTGCATGTCAACCTTCAAGGGTTATGTTATGCCTATGATTTAAGGAATCGCGTTCATTGTACGTTCGTATTTATATATAGAAAAGCTGTTTCTGAAAAGTTTTTTTTGTTGTTGTTTTGCACACAATCCTATAGATAACGTATAATTTTTAAACAGATCTGTTTGACCCATAGATAGGACCCCCCAACAGGTACTCCCACTCCGGGTCAGAGTGGACCTAGGAGTAATGGTAATGAAGGGGTGGTTGTGCCTCTAATTTTATTGTGCTATCCAACATCAGAGGCGAGTTATAGTGACATAACAGTAGACATTGAATCTTACGTAAACGCCACATATTTTATCAAATAATACTTGAAATCAAACAAATTATTATTATTAAATAGGAATACTAAGTTGAAGCCATATAATTATAAATAAACATCACAAATTCGATATGGCGCTGTTGTCAGGATTGGGAACGCTTCTTCATTGAGGCAGGCATATCCACCGACTCGGCGAAAAATCATGCAACAGAGTTGCCCAGAGAAGACTACTACTTGAGAAGGAGGACCATTTATCGAGCATCTGACTGTCCACATAGGGTCACGTCATTGCATGGAGATTGTGGCGGAAAGTTCTATTATTATTTCTACATACGCCTATTGACATTCATCTACACTTGTTGAACGTTTACGGCTACCAAACAGTGGAGTTGAGGACAGTTAGTCTGTGCCAAATATGTGTCGATATATGCGACGACAGCAACAGTAGTGAAAACAACTGTCTTTCGTCAAAGACCCGATCAGCTCATTGGCACAAATTATGTTATCAAAAGATGCACAACATAACAACGTTTTCTTGACAACGACGGCGAGATCGCATCCATTGAAAAAAAAAACTGAGTCGCCTCAACTGGTGCATATTTTCCCGGACCTGACATGCAAGCTCACGTTTATCAGTATCAATAATTCACTTCCAATGGTAGTGACTATATGAAAAACAGTATCTTATAGTTGAAAACATACGCTATCCAACGGTGTTATTGTATTCACCGTGAAAATAAATGCGTTTCATTTTTAGGCACAACACGGAAACTGTCTATATTCATGGGTCTTCACAAAATCTTGCCATGACTTCTTGAATATATTGGCAGAAATTTTTAATATATCAGTTACTGTCAACTTAATTGTGCCGATGGGAAGTTGCAATATTTCTACAACTGTCAACTTGAATGTGCTTGCAGTAATTTACCAAATATCTATCACTGTTTGCCCAGTCAACTGGGGCTGTAGAATACACCGACTGCTTCTGCTAAGACTTCCCAAATGAGTGTCCTGGATATGACACTAAACAATCTGATGGTGAGATTCCAGTAATGCTGGAGCTTTGGGGAATGCAGAATACCCCTTCATTGCCATCGCTCCCAGGTCCACTCTTGCGCGGAGTGGTAGCACTTGATAGGGTCCTATCTAGGGGACAAATAGAACTAAACTGTGTCCTTATGCTAAATTAAATTGCTTGAATTAGGACTGTTTTGACATTTAAACTGCGTACTTTTGCTAAACTGAATTGTTTGAAATGAAACAGTTTTTGTATGCTAAACTGAATTGTTTGAAATAGAACTGATTTTGACATTGAAACTATACTCATGCTAAACTGAATTGTTTGAAATAGAACTGTTTATATGTTTAAAAATGGATTTGGCGTTAATAACGTACAATGGTTGATGTGCCATAAAACCAAACCAAATCAAATCTATTTCTGTCACTATTTACTTCAATGTTCTAAAAAGTCTTTGCAATATCTCTTGCCAACATGAATAAATAATAACAAATAATATCTCTTTTTATTGTATCATATTCCACGAGAAATTATAAAATCCTGGTATTCCTGGTTCTGAAGAAAATTTACTGTTTATAAACGATTCTTAAGGCATCACTAATTTATCAAAATCATAAGAGATAATAATTTCATAATTCTTCTTTTGAAATTAATTGATTTAATTCATTTTGATCCATTCGTCTATTTTTACTTAACTATTTTTCAATTAAAATCCTAAATTGCAAAACATGAATAAAAAAAATTTGATGCTATTTTCGATGAATATAATTTTTTAAAAATCCCAATTGCAAAACTTGATATCATCTGATCTCTATCAGAATATTGTCTCATATTTTTAAAATTCTGTCTCGTTTTACGAATATCCTTATCTAAATACTTATTCAGTACAGAATTTAGTTCGGGTTATTATCCACATTTTTTATTCTATGAATATTCCGATAATTTTTTGTTTTGTTTCGTATTTTATCGAATTAACACCAGGCGATATGACGTGGGTGCTTTAAGCGACAGCGGCTAAACACTCATTCACATAAAACAATACCGGATATGCGTTTCAGCAAACATAAGAGAGCTCGTCAATAATGCTATTTACCCACACCGAGTGATGATCGGAGAATAAACTAACTGAAACACTCACCTAACAAAAAGAAAAGACAAAGACCCGACAATAATTCGAATAAAGTTATGAGTGTAAATGATACCACATTTTTCTCATCTTGTGAGATATTGAACCATGCTTATCTAACTAACGTTTAGATTTATGAATAAGTATCGATTTTCCCCAATTACACACAGCTAAATTTATATTTGGTCAGTACAGATGAAAAGGAAGTGGTGACTCAACCATGAATTTTCTCACCAATTAACTATGAGTTGAGCTTTGAAAAGGACAATAAAAGTGTTAACAAAACGATATAGTTAAATCTCTCTCTCTCTCTCTCTCTCTCTCTCTCTCTGTACCAGGTTTAAAAGAAAGTCCTCTAATTTTTTATTGCAACATATAATTGATTTATATTCAATGATCAATTCCAAATTCAGTCAAGATAAAAGTCTTTTTTTTTTGTTTTTTGTTTTTGTTTTTTTTTTTTGTTTTTTTTTGTAACAATTCTTCAGTTTGCCATTAAATATTCCTGAAATGAAAAGTGAAAGATTAGAACATTTAATTATTTTCTTTACTTTATATAATCAAATAACAACTTTAAACTTATCATAGCGAAACAAATGTCTTTCTCTCCGTATTAACGCATGATCGACTCATTAACCAAGTTTGAAAGGTGAGATAATCCCAGAAAACACAAACGTTAAAATGTACTAATACAAGGATCACATTTTTCCACAATTTTTCTCTTCGTAAACTGAATATAGCGCTTATCATAGCAGACGATGCTCGGACAGAATATTGGTTAGAAGAAACTGAACCAGAACATTAAAAAAATTCAAATAAATTTGCGTACCTGGTCGGTATTTGTAATAAATGAAAGTATGTGTTTGACTTTAAGCTTTATTTAAATATAATTAAACTGTGGTTCAATTAAAGTGGAGAGTCTTTTAGTATTTATAAGTGACTGATCCAGGGGGAGACAACTATAGTTAACAGCACCACGATATTCATTGTAAATAAAAGAACGAATAAAAAAAGATCTTGATTACTTGTAACTGTATAAAAAGAATGACGATTACAAGATACATAGAAATACGCTTCAGTCGATTAGATTTTCCGCTTATGCACATACATTCATTTATTTTTATTTATTTAGTCTCAGGAGTTGCAAAGAAACGCAACTACTTTTCGCCCTTTTGTTTGAAATGAAAGTCAACATCACAGCACAAATAAGTGCAGTATGTTAGTCTCAGGGTGATAAAAGAAATATATTGACATTACTGATTGTTGTTTTACTTGTGCATTCAACTCATTATCATTATTTAGTTCTTCGCCTCTCACTGCATTGTAAAGCTTTTTGTAACGTTTTTTTCTTTTCTTTTCTTTTCTTTTCTTTTCTTTTCTTTGCAGACATTTTCCCCCTACCCGCCATTCACCTCTACGTGGAGAAGTATCAACGAATTTATTGTTAGCCTATCCTTCTATTTAATCGTGTGATTTGCAGGTCTGGGCGTGTAAATGGTTTATTTTGCGACGATGTGATGAGAGAAAGACAGACAGACAGAGACCGAGAGAAAACGTACATTAAAAATCTGGCAGATACGAAATAACCATATTTGCGCATTTGTTGGTAGAGCATTAGTAAGATGCACAAATAGACAAAAATTTTTCATCTGTGGGTCTAGTATACACCGGCTGCGACTTCTGCAGAAGAGTAAGACCTAAAAGATGACCCTGAACAACCCCCAGTAGCAATTCAGAGTCACTTCTTCGTTGTCATAACTCCCAGATCCATTCTAACCCGGATGTTCTGATCTATCAACCCAATTGACCAATTTAAGATAATGTTTAAAATTATTCTGAATTTCAATAATACATTGGATATGCGCTAAACGTAACGATTATTGTCACAGGAAATGGAATCAGTGACCTGAACAAGTCTGTTTGCGCTTCGATTTGTGCTAATGCCCCTGGAAAAGGCATGAATCCATCTCCCTACTTTCAACTATGGGTAAATAGTAGGACATATTGGATTCTCTTGGCAAGACATATTCTCTTGAAGGAAAACAAGGAATTCTAACCTACCGTACTCCGCTTAAAAATGGAACTTATGCATCTTATTACTGAGCAAACTTTTTTATCTCTGGCATTTTGTGCCTTCTTTTCTTCGTTACAATCAAAACAAATGACCTTTTATTTATCTGTGGTAATGACAGAGAATAATATTTGAATACATACATTTATGTCTCATCGGTAATTTCACAAACAAACTTTCTCAAAAGCTGATGAAGTCGTCTGTATATATGCAGTACTCTTACCCGTTGATAAATCGTATTAACACAATAAATTTCAACAATATCGAAAACGAACAAATAGTAAAAAATCTTTATGTGTTTTTCTAACTTTCAAAATAAAAGTAAAAAGTTGTCTCGATACAAGGCACTAATTTTGTAATCAATTGAATCTCTGAGAGGAATTCTTCTATTTCAGAATCTAGATTTTACGTCGACAATTCTTCATATTGTTAAAATCTGCGATACCAATGTATAACAAAGTCATATTTAAACTAACCTTTGGTATCAAATGGAAATGTCTTTTCATTATGATTAAAACTATATTCATTTGATAGAAGTAATTTCAGCAAAGCCAATATCGAATAGGCACCTATTTAATAATATAAATATATTGTAAGGAAGGAGATAACATAATCAATAACATTGCCTAGCCTGAAGCTCTAAGAAAATCAGATGGCTACTTTTTTCTAATATTGTAGTCACGTTTATTGAATACCGATGAGTTCCTCTAGGTAAATGAAACCGTAAATTCAGGAAAACAAAATAAATTCTGTTTGAAGTAAATGTGGTTATTTTCAGCATTATAAGAATATTACATTTTCCTTTTCTACGCTTTCATTCATGCTACAAATATATACTGTAAAATGCTGTGTAAAAGACGACTTCTTACGCTTTAAAAAATCCCTACAAAATCAAAGGCCGACTTATACGGTAGAGTTTTTAAAAAATTAGGGGTCGGCTTATACGATAGAGTTAAAAATCTAAACCTTTACCACAGAGTGGTCAACTAGTGGAACACTACTCCGAAAAATCGATATATACCACTTACCGTAACACCAGCAGGCTGCCACAAACATTTCCAACAAGAATTCGTGTTTGGTAAACAAATTAACCTAGAGAGTTACGTGAAATAAAAAAAAATTACATACAAATCAATTATTATGTTAACGTTATATAAAATGTTTTTTCTAACAGCAGATGCATAGACTGTAAAACGCAATATCGGAACGTCTAGGCACCCAACGACCAATCAGATAACAATGGTATTTTTATCAGCATAATTTTAAGATTACGCAATGTATTGTTAATCTATATGAATATAAGCTCTATTATGTAAGATTTCATGTTTTATATATCCTTCCAGTAGCCTACTGTATGTTTGGGGGTCAATCTGTACTGGATATATAACTCAGAATTTTGAGCTAAAAATTTTAAGGTCAATTTATATGCCAGATCAACTTGTACGCCGCAATTTGCGGTATATGTCTATTGGATAGGGAAATTTCTGATCGAAATCTACATAGTTTTATTGACTTTAATTAAAATAATAATATTTCTATATCTTCATAAAACATGATTCTTAGCTATTTTGAGCTGGTCTTTCCCAAATAATTACAGATATAGATATTTGAAGTGAGGTGTGCAGGCTCTTGTTCATCGCGGGTAAAAATATATACCTAGTGGTGATGACTATGTAAAAAAAATGTGCATTATTGTACCCTCTGAAACGTATGTAGTTTCCGTGTAAATAAACCGGTTGTATTTCTTTCGGAGCATACCGTGAATTAAGAAAGAACTTGTCTGCGACTGAAGCAAGTAATTCTTTACCATAATTAACCTCTTCAGAATTCATAATTTCCGTACGACTTGAGGGTATGAAAACGACACAGTGATACTCCTTATTTATGTATTCTACAATACAAGTACTCAGTGCTCCTTCGTAGAACGCATGCGTCACATCTGGTTTCTTGGATCCCGTAATCGGAGATGGCATGTAGCTCGTGCGACCATATTGGAAGTTCCTGGAATCTGAATGTATAAATAAATGAATAAGCACAAGAAAAAAATAATAAACGCTGAAGCTTGATGCAGATTTGATTATTTTGATATAAGTTTTCGCTGTTATTATAATCTGAGCTTGGGACTTTAGAAATGAAAGAAATAACATTACAAAAAATCGAATCTTAGATTATTTACCATATAAAAATATAAACAATTTCGATAATAAAAGTTAGTTTTCCTCTTTTAAAACAACATATATACACAGAGATGTGTCTAAAAAGTTCTTAGTGCAACTAAGAAAGGAGTGGCCTATATCTTTTTTAAATTTTAACATTTTTTTTTATTGAGCGGCAGAAATGATGCACCAAATATACTGAAGTTTTTGATAAAAAAAATATTCATTGATTGATTTTTACCAGCATGTCAACACGTCTAGGGTTATTTTATGACTAAGGGTCAGGGTGTTGCGTATATTGTACATTTATATCTAATTCTTCTGTGTAATTGTTTCTTAGAATAATTTTTTGGCACACGAATACGAATGATTTTTTAAAAGATTTATTTTAACCATAGATAAGACCCTAACTGATACAACCATTCTGGTTCAGAGTGAACCTGGGAGTAATGGCAATGAAGATGTACACTAAACTTCCTAGATTTCAAGAACTAAAGCCTCATCATCAAATGTAGTTTATAGTCATACCCAGGATATCCCATTTTTGCAGCGAGATCTTACCTCTTTCCAGTGTATTCTTAGCCTCATCCGGACGGCGTGATGAATACGTGTAATAAGTTTCATTGTTCTAGCTCGAGGTGAGGAACTATTAAGATCTTCAAAACCATTAAGTACAACATTCCACGGTCTTGTTAAAAGACCATTTCAAATGCCAACTTCCAATTATTAAAAAAACTCATATCCCAATTCTTTTTTTCATAAAGTGATCTAAAAAGATTCAGTAAAAGATAAATAAAGTTTTTTTTTAATTTCTTTTAAGTTGTGTATAATAATCAGAAGTAGACTAAGTTATTAACTAAAAGTTTACACTTTAATTTTGTTATAGATATGTTAAAGTTCCTTACCCATTCTCCAAATCAGTCATAGGGAAATTGCTCCCAAGAGCTACATATGGCTTATAAAAAACAGAATTGGACAGAAAACAGCGTTCATGATGAAGGAAAACTGTCAATAGGGACAATTAATTGAGACAATTTAGTTTACTTTGTATAAGTCATACTGTATGAAAACCAGAATATTCAACTATTAAAGAATGTTTTGCATTTTATCTGTTGTTGGTTTATTATATATAGATTTGTTAATAAAGGTTGTATTTACCCAACCCCTCCGCCACGAACAAGATATGACACGAGGTCAATTTATAAGCGAAGATTGATAGTAAAGGTACCTGATTATTGTTACTGATTTGGATAATTATTGATGTTCATAAAATACTTTATGCTAAAGTCTTCGGACCCTTCAACACGAAATGATGATGATGATTGTACTTTTGATGATAGTTTAAAAGGAATGCGAAATTATTTGGGAACCAATTAAGTACGGAAAATTCATTTTCCAATTCCAGCCGGATATCATAACATCCATACAGCGATTTGAAAGGATCGAAATAAAACTATGAAGACAAAAGATGTCTACAATATTTAATTAAATACACACACACACACACACACACACACACATATATATATATATATATATATATATATATTGTCTATCCAGAGATTCTTGCATAATGAAAATATTTGAAAGTTACATGCAGGTTAAGCCAAAATAAATAAAAGACTTTAGCATGAAGTATTTTATGAACATGTCTGTAATATTTAATCAAATATGTCTCAACAAAGAAATGCTGCCTAAATACACCCAACCATATATATATATATATATATATATAAAGACAGAGAGAAAGAGAGAGGGGGGAGGGAGGGAGAAAGAGGAAAAGGAGGAAGAGGAGGAAGAGAAGGAGAAAGAAAAGGCCCTGTAGTGTAGCGGCTAACGTGTAAGACAGTGATATCGCAATAAGCGAATTCGAACTTCAATTGCACTACTCACTTTGGGATGAATACCCTTAGAAAAAGTATTAACTGCTTTATTCCCCTAAACGTGGATACAATATTATCACTACAGTTCATCTTTAACATAAAATAATTCACGAAGGTAAATATGCCACTAAATAAAGAAACCAAACTAAACTATATATATATATATATATTGTTTGGTATATTCATGAATAAAGAACACTCATTTTGTCAGTGATAGAGCATTTATATTTAAGTTAGTATAACGGAGACACAGACTTCTTGTTGCTTAGTGACAGTCGGTTACGAGAAGCCTATGCAGTCATCAGACTTGGTCAGATGATCACATATGAAAAAAACTGACAGTCACTTTGTGCCGTTGACTCGATGTTTACGCCATACTTACTTACGTTTTTATATGACAATCATATTGTCATTATACGACAGTAAGAAAAAGACATATAACGACGGCATGAAACCAGTGATCGCAGATAAGTATCCATGCTATAAAATATATATAAAAACTGCTATATATATTTATGTAAGTAAAGTTGGCGACCGTAGTCGAGGGCGACCCGAAGGCTCCTTTCTCAATAGCTACTACACCGATGTGTAAGGGAGAGCACTACTTCTTTCCCTGTATTGCTCTACTTTACCTTTGATCCGTACCTTATAATGCTGAGTGTTAAGCAAGGCAATATCAAGTATTATTTTTTAATCTTTGGAATATATATATATATATATAGTCATCCACAGACAGACTGTTTCGTTGTATCACAACTATTCAGTGTGGCTAGACACGGAGGACGCTTGATAGCTAGGATCGAAACACCCCATACTTTACCTTAGACTTAATATTATACCGCTCAGCCAGCAAGCGAATCACGTCAGCTCGGGAATTATATGGCATTGTGTAGTAGCTTTCGTTTGTTTTACCTTTTTACCTTACCGTATACCAGAGTGCTCAATTCATTCGAAGAGTTTTGTATATATATATGCCGGCCCTCTGGCCAAGTGGGTATATATATATATATATATATATATATATATATATATATATATATACTATCTATGAACATTTCTCAATATCTAATAAGACAATTAAAGAAATGCCAGCATGTCTTCCAGTGAACAGTTTGTCATTAATAATGCGATGTATAAACTTCGTGTTTATGTAATGACTTCCATAGCAGTAACCATTGGAAAGATAAAAGCTACTTAGTAGCAAAATAGGATAACCGTTTTTTAGCAGCAGTCGACGACGTGGTATTCCAGCGTTCTATTAAACTCAGGAAAACGATGATAATTAACGCAATTAAGTGAACGATGATTACTTTAATTAATGATGAGGTTCTAGCGGCTGCGTACTACAAGAAGTAATAGAAACGAAACGGTTTAAATGGTTTATTTTACGTTATTTACACCATTACATAGGCTACGCAACAAGCGTAAACCCTGTTTACAGTTTTTCTCCGGTTGATTAAAGGAAATATTAAAGATAAGGCACGTAGATTGAAAGATTTTAACGGCATAACAACGCCTGGGGTTATTTTATGCCTAGTTGTTAGAAAACTGTGTACATTGTATATCTACGTTATTTGTGTAGTTTCTTTTGGGTCTTTTACACATGCTTCTACGATTGAAAGTATTCCTTTCAAATACAAATAATTTTTATACAGTGGTATGGTTTCAAGTATTCCTGTTAAATACTAAATATTCATACCCAGATGTTTAAAGGTAATTATTTCAATTTTAAGGTAATTATTTCTATTTTTCTAATAATCATCCGTAGCAGTCCACGTGGCGTAGAGGCAAATATGCTGAACTACGACGTCCGAGTAGATGAGTTTGAACTCCAGTCGTGCTATTGTATTTTACTTTCGGACTAATACCCTTGGGGAAAGTTTAAATCCCCTTACTCTCCTAAGTTATGGATTTAATCGTATCACGACGACAATAGCTTTAGTATTAAATAACCCACGAAGGTTGATATACCATTAAATAAAGAAACAAAACGAAACAAAACTAGCAATAATCGCTAGATTATATCTTCAAATAACTATTCTTAATAGAAACAATTTACATCTATATGGCATCAAGTATTCCTATCGAATGCAAATGATTTTCAAAACAAATCTATTTGACACATAGATTGGACTGTAACAGATACGACTCCTGGTCAGAGTGGATATGAGAGTTGTAGCCATAAAGGGATACTCCAAAACCGGAGCCTCACCAACATGCAATTTGATGTCATACCAAGGGCATCCATTTTTGGGGTGTGTCTTACTTCTCTGTTGAGGATACAGTCATTTTATGGTATCCCCCGTCCGTAGGGCAGAAAATACGTCGAGACATTTTTATTAAAGTTTAGGATTATATTTGTATCTAAAGGTTGTTTAATTTATCTTCATCGATTTTTATTGTGTGTTATTGTATTGTTTACAACGAGCGTGGCATACAGGAGACACTTTTCAATTGGTTTGGAGATCTTCGTAAGAATCTCAGATTCTCTCGAAAAAAACAAAAAATTATTATTTTGATTAATATCTAATTATATCCTTTTTTTTAGATTTAGGATTATATCAAACAATTTTTTTTTTCAGTTTTGTCTCTAAGCTTTTTTAGGCTTGGTAGCTGTTGAAATTAAATGAATTTCCCCTTTGCGTCTTCTACTGTCGTTAGTAATGAAAATCGAAAATGAAGAATATGTTTTCAACGAGACTCAAAATTGCAAACTTTCACTATTTTCTTCCATTTTAGTTTAATTGAGTGGTGATTGATTCACTGATTTATCTTAACGGCATGTCAACTCATCAAGGGTTATCTTATACCCAGAGGTACATTCATATTTACATTTTTGTGATTTTTTTTTGTGTTTTTTTCACAGTCCTATTGAATAAAATTAGTTCTTTAAACAGATCTATTTGACCCTTTGATGGGACCTTAACAGAGTTTAATAGTATGAAGGGGTAATCCACATTCCTCGGAACTGGAACATCATCATCCAATGCAGCTAAGTGTCATTTTAGGAAGGTCATATCCCTTTTTAGGCGATACAGTAAGCGTATTGTAAGCCCTACCGACAGGGTGTCCAATTTTAGAATCAATTCACAGTCTTATCTTGTTTTTGTTTTGTTTTGTTTTTGTTTTGTTTTGTTTTTTGCTGTTTTTTTTTGTTTTGTTTGTTTTTCGTTTTGTTTTGTTTTTTTTTGTTTTTGTTTTTTTGTTTTTTTTTAATATACTCTGTCTCAGTACGATTAAGTGCGATCTATTTGAGGGAATTTAAATAAAATTAAACACTTCTAATACCATCTAACCTCGGAAATCGAGTGAAATTTTTAACCACCCTAATATGTATGACATTTATTAGTAAAGTAAAGTTTCATGAGGTTTTTGATGCGATAAAGTGTTTACTAAAAGCTTCATCAAAGAGAATAGGTCATTGGAAAATAAGGAAGTTAGCGAGGAATGTGAGATTGAAAAAGACTGGTGGGGGAGGAGAAAATAATGCTGAGTTGGTAAAAAAAAGGGACTGAGGTGGAGTGCCGGACAAAAAAAATCCAAATCAAAGATAAGGAAGTATCTGTAAGCATAAGGAGGTTAAATACGGATGTTTAATCTATTGATATTCTCTATGGGACAGAAAGACTGTTGGACTTGATAGCAAAGAAAAAAATAACCCTCAACTGACTGTCGACACTATTCAGATAACGAGGGCGTGCCTCAAGAACCTCCATTCAAATCATCTACAGTTTCATGGCCTCTAAATTTCACGAGACGATTTTAATAATTTTTCTATGAACTTGAGTGCCTACTAATATACATGAACTCGGGAAACCTCTAAAATAAAACCTAGAGGGTAGAGTGTTCACCAATGTCCCGGGAGACTGGGGTTCAACCCCAGGTCGAGTCATACCAAAGACTCAAAAAATGGTACTTGATGTCGCTTGCCTTAACAATCAGCATTATAAGGTAAGGATCAAGAGTAAAGTGGAGTAATCCAAGTAAAGGAGTTGCGCCTTCCCCAACTCCTTGGAGGAGTAGCTATTGAAAAGGTAGCCTTCGTGTTGCCCTCGAGTACGGTCGCCAACTTTACAGTTACTTTATATAACAATTAATACATAGTTTCATTTTGTTTTGTTTAATAGACCCTGTTGCAGAACGATTAAATGCGATCAGTTATCTTTTTGGAAAAAGTCTTTGAATACAAGTGACATCATTTTGTGGAGTTTGCATTGCACTGATTATCATTTTTCTAAATTCTCCAAATTCTTGATAAAACCGAATTAAATGTTTTTATGAAACTTTAATTAGAACGATTCACTCACTCCTTGATAGAATCATAAATATCATCAATCACCGACGGAAATCCAACAGGTTCATAGATCGACTATTTTTTTTTTAAACCAAGATTTCTATTTAGGCTTTGTTTTGTTTATTTGTTTAACGGTATTTCAAATCCCTATGAATTATATAATGTCAGAATGTAATTCATTTTTAAAAGTTTGATTACAGTCATGACGATATTTGCAATGTCCATCGTATTTCTTTCATAAATTTCACTTTTCTGTCTTTTTATAATCATTCCTTTGCACAGTTATATCAAGTATTCCGATCTAATAATAATAATTATATGTTTTTAAGCATTACTATTTAATTCAAATAATTTTCAAAACAGATCTATTTGACCGATAGATGAGACCCTAAAAAGTTCTACCACTCCGGACCAGAGTGGTCATGGGAGTAATAGCAGTGGTCTAGAACTGGTGCCTAACCAGCAAATGCAGTTTAGTGTCATACGTAGGATCCGCCATTTTTTGCGGGAAGAGGGTCTTACTTCTCTGCAGAGGATACAGTCGGCGAATTTTAACAAAGTTTATTAATGTTTGTTTAATGACTTTGTCAGTCTCTCTTGTTTAAAAAGATACATTATTGAGATCAGTATCATTTGGTACGATCGTTTTTTCTGATATGGGAATTCCTTTTTGATCGATTATCAGGTTTTTATTTATCCAATTACATCAATGTTTTTGAAATAATAATAATGATAATAATAGCAGCGCAAAACAGCACCATAAGGACCAACTATATCAAACCAAGAATAGATAAGACGCAACAAAACAGCAAATTTAAGTTATGTGGTGATAGAAACGAACAATCAATCACCTAATATACAAATGCAGCAAATTAGCTCAAAAAGAGTATAAGACTAGACATGACTAAGTGGATAAGGTGATTCACTGGGAATTGTGCAAGAAATTGAAATTTGACCATACGAACAAATGGTATATGTACAACCCAGAATCTGTCCTGGAGAATGATACGCTCAAACTCCACTAGGGTTTTAAGATAGAGAAAGATAACCTAATCTCGTTCACATAATCAACAAGAAAAATAAAAGTGAGAACTTGGCGAATTGTGGACTTTGCTGTCCTGGCTGTCCAATGAGTGAAATTGAAAGAAAGCAAAAAGAAAGATGAGTACCAGGACCTTTCAAGGTAATTGACAAAACTGTGGAATATGAAACTGACGGTGATACCAATTGAAATTGGTGCTCTTGTACAGTCACTAAAGGATTGATTCAAGGACTGGAGAACTTGGAAATAAGAGGACGCGTAGAGGCCACCCAAACTACGGCATTTTTTACATCGGCCAGAATACTGAGAAGAGACTTGAGGAGACTTCCTGTCACTCAAACTTCAGCGAGAAACCATCGGCTAACGCTGGTTTGAAAAACTCTCTAAAGAGAAATATAATTATAATAATTAAATTTTCTGGTAAAAATCAGCTATTAACTGTATTTTAGGCTACAGAGTTATCGATCCTCTCTGGTATATCTTTTGTGAAAAAATTAATGAATAAATGAAGATTCCTAATTGTAGATTGTGAAATATTGCCAAATTAAACTGAGTATGACTATGAATTTTTAATGATGAATTGTGAGCTAAGAATGTTCTACAATCTACCGTTACGAATTGTTGAGGACGAATATCTTGGGATGAATTTTCTCTGCCGATGAATTGCTGGTTACAAATTGTGAGCAATAAATATTGTATAATCCAATTAATTTCAGTTTCCTAAAATAATTAAATTTTTGAATATTTTGCTATTGAAGAAGAAGCCAAATATTTCTCAGTTAGGAAACGTTATTCCTCATTCCAAATCTTCATTAAGATTTAATCTATTGATCAGAACCCATTCTTATCATGACTGTTTTGTTCCCTCCTATGGCATCCTGCCTGCTCAAGGCTGGTATGAGTTGACTTAGGGATACCAGTTGCTGGGGGAGGAGTATTGAGTGTCATCAAGAGTTGCCAGGTCAGTGATCCAAGACTGTTCTACTATTTTACATATACCAGAGGAGTATGAATGTGTAGCAATCTAAAAATAGGTTTACTCGATATAAATATATCTATAGAGAGAGAGAGAAAGAGAAAGAGAGAGATGACGGATATAGAAAGGATTTCAACATGAATGATATACACGCGGAACCACCTTTCCCGTGCGATTACGCAAAATCAAGAAACAGTTGCTATGACATCAACGGCCGAAAGTAAACGCGTTTTTAAATCACAAACTGCAATAAAATGAAGATGAACGAACGTCCAATGTAATGTCTGATTTTAGTTAATCTGGTGTATATATAGATATATATTTCTTTTAAATACCCTGTCCGGTGGCAAAAGCCGCTTGGTAGCGCCAGGAGTGGCAGTACCGCCTTAAGCTACCGAAACTGTGTTATCACCCTGGTTGGCGGATGTTGAGAACAGAGTATAGCATGTGCTTTCACACGTTGTAAGATGAAAATTTGAATTCCAAGACTCTCTGGAAAGCAAGATGATTCTTTGGAAAGACAAAGTGACTCTTCAGAAAGTTGGAGTGACATCCAGGAAAGACGGGAATTTAACAAATATGGATAGTGCAATGAAAGGGAAATGCCCTCAGGGTGTCTGTAGCGGGGAGGGAGAATATATCATCCCTCATACTTGCTCATACGGTAACGATCTGGATATGTACTGGCTACAACGTGTGATTGCGGCAGAAAATTCAACAGCTTGCGAGGATCACGAATCCACAAGGCGCACTGGTGCAAACAACGTAATTCTCCTGCCGGAGAATGTGAATCGAATGATGGGCCGATGAATCAGGTTTACCCCCACAGTATTCACGAGGCCATTACTGAGCATCAGTGTCCTGGAGACATTCATTGCAAGCCAAGAATTTTGTGGCCCAAGGGTAATCAGATAGCTACTTGGACTAACTTAGACCAGGAGCTTTCTTTTTACTCACCACCTATCTTGAGGGCCCCATTGATCAACAAATAACATCTTTCAGCAAAATTATATATGACGTTTGTCTCGAGTGCTTTTGGGCGGTAACGCATAAAAAAGATAAAACTGAAGGAAAACGAACCGAATAGATGACGTATATAGAAAGGATTTCAACATGAATGATATACACGCGGAACCACCTTTCCCGTGTGATTACGCAAAATCAAGAAACAGTTGCTATGACATCAACGGCCGAAAGTAAACGCGTTTTTAAATCACAAACTGCACTAAAATGAAGATGAACGAACGTCCAATGTAATTTCTGATTTTAGTTGATCTGGTGTATATATAGATATATATTTCTTTTAAATACCCTGTCCGGTGGCAAAAGCCGCTTGGTAGCGCCAGGAGTGGCAGTACCGCCTTAAGCTACCGAAACTGTGTTATCACCCTGGTTGGCGGCTGATGAGGACATGAGTATCGCATGTGCTTTCACACGTTGTATGATAAAAATATATATATATATATATATATACAAATTCTTTTTCATGGGATTTTTTTCCCCATATATCAAGTTGTGTAAAAAAAAATTATTTACAAATATCATGTTTTTTACCACTCTAGACGGAGCCTCTCTGAGGCTAGTGAACAAATTCACCTACCTAGGAAATAGCGTCTCATCAACAGAAAACGACATCGACACACGACTGACGAAAGCATGGACGGCTATAGATAGGCTCTCAATAATATGGAAATCAGACCTGACCGATGAAATGAAGCGCAGTTTCTTCCAGGCAGCGGTTGTATCGATACTGCTATATGGATGCACTACATGGACGCTAACCAAACGGCTGGAGAAGAAACTTGACGGCAACTACACAAGAATGTTGAGAGCAATATTGAACAAGTCCTGGCGAAAACACCCCACGAGACGCCAACTGTACGGCCACTTGCCTCCCATCACGAAAACTATACAGGTCAGACGAGCCAGACACGCCGGACACTGCTGGAGAAGCAAGGACGAGCTCGTAAGTGACGTACTCCTATGGACCCCCACATATGGCCAAGCAAAAGCAGGACGACCAGCCCGAACTTACATACAGCAGCTATGTGAGGACACAGGATGTAACCCAGAAGACCTGCCGGAGGCGATGAACGATAGGGAAAAGTGGCGAGAGATGGTCAAGGATATCCGTGCTGGCGGCACGACATGATGATGATGATATATATATATATATATATATATATATATGCGCACGCGCGTGTGTGTGTATGTGTGTGTGTGTGTGTGTTTTAGCGGAGTTTATTGGGTTTGAATTCAGAGTTTTCCTTCTCCTAGACCGGCTACTATACTAAGGGTAAAAAGCCAGTCTGACCTAGTATTTACCCACGGAGGGAGAATAACTGGATACATACCTTTCCCAAGGGTATTAGTGCTACAATTATTACCATTATATCAGGAGTGCTTCTTTATATATATATATATATATATATATATTCAATTTTTGGTTATGATTGTTTGATTGATTGATTGATTGATTGATTGATTTTAACGGCATGTCTACTTCTCCACGGTTATTTTATGCTTACGGAATTTTATGCTTACGGAATTTTATGCTTACGGAATTTATGCTTACGGAATTTCCACGGTTATTTTATGCTTACGGAATTTTATGCTTACGGAATTTATGCTTACGGAATTTCCACGGTTATTTTATGCTTACGGAATTTCGTTCATATATATTTTTTATGCGGTGATTTTTCGCAGGGTTTTTTTTTTCTTCTTTTTTTTTGGGGGGGGGGGGGGCTTACGGTTCGGTTGAGTATGAATAATTTTCAAATAGATCTATTTGACCCATAGAGCCGAGCCTAAAAGACACTACCACTCCTGATCTGAGTTAACCGGGGAGTAATGTTAGTGAAGGTATATTCCACTCTCCGCAAGTCTCCAGAACTGGAGGTAATTTACTAAGCTTTTTTTTTGCTTAGATGTAGCACAAGGCCGCATGAATTGGGCACCCAATGAGAATCTCCAGAACTGGAGTCTCAACAACAGATGCTGTTTAGCTTCCAAGCCAGAACAATTTTATTTTTGTTTGCAAAAATGTTATTTTTTTTTAATTTTAGTTAAAGAATTTCAAGTTGGATGATAAATAATACTTGATTATATCAGTTTTTACTGATCTACCAGTAAAACTTTAAAGTTTAGTAGAAAATTAACATTTTATTCCGTAAGTTGTTAGGAGTGTACTTTTTTATGGATTGACAGTGTATTAGTGAAAATGAAATAACCCAAAATACCTCTCTCAAATTACCCAGGATAAAATGACGTAATTATTTATACACAATGTTTTCATTACAACAGCACGTAACTTGTAAAGTTGGGATGCAATTATTTTAGCTTCTTGGAAAACAACATAAAGAAAAACTTAATTTGGAGGATTAAAAAAAAGCTAAAGTTAATTGGAAGTGTAGATTTCCTCTAGTTTAGTGCCAATTAAACTAAAGGAAATCCTTTCTCATCACCAACATGGCACCTCAGATGGTAAATTTCAGATTTTAATTTAATCGCTTGTTATTAACCTATATCATTGACAGCTAACTCTAACCC
Source organism: Sepioteuthis lessoniana (assembly GCA_963585895.1). Lineage (NCBI taxonomy): Eukaryota > Metazoa > Mollusca > Cephalopoda > Myopsida > Loliginidae > Sepioteuthis > Sepioteuthis lessoniana. The sequence goes on along the minus strand of OY757906.1, from coordinate 75,693,888 downwards.
AGCCTCTTTATCTTTTATATTATCACTTCTGAGCTTAACATCTTTTTTTTTTCTTCTTCTTTCAGCCTCAGGAATATCTTGTCGACATATCTATTAGAATTTTTCGAGCATTTAGATGCACACATAATTTCCTCCTTAATCAATCATAGACAGAAAAAAAAGCTACAATTAATTCTTCGTACTTCCTTTTGTGAAGCGTGCGTAATTCCTTTATAGAATTTGACGCATACCAAGAATTACGAATGGAGAATCCATTAAAAGAAATACAAAAAAGTATTATTAATCTTTAGTGACCATGTGATGGAGGACACAAATGCAAATTTATATCTATAGTGATCATATAAAAAAAACACGATAGTGACCATATAAAGATGTGAGTATAGTTTTCTAATCATAGTCAGCTTATTATGTCACTCGAAAAAATTTTTCTTACTAAATAATATATATTTATTTAACAAGAGCACAAAATACAATTTTCTACACCATCTTTATCAAGGCATGCTCACAGCACGGATTCCTCTCTCTCTCTCTCTCTCTCTCTCTCTCTCTCCACCGGCTATTACATTTGAAGTCCTCTAGACAGCACTAAGTGTCCGCACAGAGCTGACGAATGTAAGTTTTTGGTTGTCGGCCAACACTGGTGTATCAACGAGGAGGAATCCATAGGTTAACATCACTTTTACTTTGGCTGTACAAGTGTTATTCTGTAGAATGCTGCTTCCAGAATATGTTTAAAACAACATTAGGGATCTTCGTGAAATAGTAATTTACTAAGCTTTTTGCTTATATGAGTAGAACCACCACCGAAACTCGAACTCACTCGTGAAGGCTTGCCAGTCTAACTTGCTACCCATTACACCATAAGGGGCGCCCAGGATCTTTGTGTAGTTACTATCAAGCTTTTTCTCTTAGTATTTTATTAGAGTATACATGTTGCAACCTTCTAGCAGAACTGATGCTGCTATCGCTGGTAGGGTTGGTTAGTTGGTTGATTGGGTTTTATGGAATATCAACCCTTGTAGGTTAGTTCATCATCATTATCATCATCATGTCGTGCCACAGGCACGGATATCCCTGACCCTCACTTGCCACTCCTCCCAATCGTTCATCGCCTCTGGCAGGTCTTCAGGGCTACATCCCGTATCCTCACATAGCTGCTGGATGTATGTTCGAGCTGGTCGTTCTGCTTTTGCCCGGCCATATGTGGGGGTCCTTAGGAGTACATCCCTTTTGAGCTCGTCCTTGCTTCTTCAGCAGTGACCTGCATGTCTGGTTCGTCTAAATTGGATAGTTTGCGTGATTGGAGGCAGGTGGCCGTATAGTTGGTGCCTTGTGGGGTGTTGCCGCCAGGACTTGTTCAATTTGCTCTCAGCATTCTTGTGTAATTGTCGTTTAGCTTCTTCTTCAGCCGTTTTGTTAGCGTCCAAGTAGTGCATCCATATAGCAGTATCGATACGACCGCTGCCTGGAAGAAACTGCGTTTCATTTTATCGGTCAGGTCTGATTTCCATATGATCGATAGCCTATCGGTAGCTGTCTATGCCTTCGTTAGCCACGTGTCGATGTCCTTTTCTGTTGATGATACGCTGCTTCCTAGGTAGGTGAATTTGTCTACTAGTTTAAGAGGGGTTCCATCTTGTGTGGTGATGTAGCCTGTTTGATTATAGCACATATATTCCGTTTTGTGTGCATTGACATGGAGGCCAATGCCTGTGGTGGCTCGTTCCAAACTATGCAGTAGTGTTTCGGCTTGGATGGGTGTATTTGCCAGTATCGCTATGTCATCAGCGTAGTCGGCGTCGGTAATTGTTTTTGCGGGGTACCTTCTGCTTCTTTTCTTTGTCAGCTCGAAGCCGTTTTCTCTGATTTCATCAATCGATGTTCTAAGCACGTAATCTAGACAGATGATAAAGAGGTATGGAGCTAGCGTGTCTCCTTGTAGTACTCCTGCTACAATGTCGAAGTATTCTGTGTCTCCATCTGGTGAACGTACTTTCACTTAGGTGTTTCTATTGAAGATCGTTATTGCTGCTACGGTTTCTTTAGGTAAGCCGTATGCTACTAGGATTTGGTCTATCTTTCCTCTCTGAATGGAATCGAAGGCCTTGAATAAGTCGACAAATAGTAATGTCGCTTGTAGGTTTTTTGCCCGTACTCCTTCAAGGATTCTACGGATGGTTAATATTTGTGAGGTCGTGGATCTATTTCTTCGGAAGCCATTTTGGTTTTTCCTGAGTATGTTGTCTATTTTGGGTTCTATCCGGTAAATTTATTGAATTTATGATTTGTAAATAGTTTTTAAGTAATATTTTTAAACGAGTCAGAGCTTATGTCTTTGCACACTGTTAATTGCTTTTACTATTGTTATGTAACAATAACAATTCGATTTAACAGTCATTTATTTGCATAAATGGATATACATATATGTACATATATAACGGATGTACATATACGTGGTGCATTCAATAAATCTCCAGACATTTTGTACAGGCATTTAAAATTGTCGTAGTCTCTTGAAAATTCAGTATGTTATTGCTATACATCTTATGAGATGACTGACCAAGTTTTATGATTTCAGGTTCAAATGAGCAGCTACAGTAGCAATTGGAATACACCCTACTAAAGTCTGATTGTCACAGCTGGTGAATTTCAAAAATGCAATCTGGACGTGAGGACACTTTAGAAGAACAATATGCAATAGAATTCTGTTTTAAACTTGGAAAAAATGCCACAGAAACGTATGGAATTCTTCAGACTGCTTTTCGATCATCTTGCATGAATCAAGCATTAGGTTTTGAGTGGCATAAGAGATTCAAGGAAGGCAGGAAGTCTGTAAGGGATGATGAGAGATGTGGGAGGAGTTGGGAAGTCAATACACCAGAGTTGATTGGCCAAAGGGTTAGGGTTAGGGTTACTATGTTGAGGTTTTAAGGGAGTTCAGGAAGAGATTCGGTCCGAAGAGGCCAGCACTATTCAAATCGGGTCTGTGGCATTTTCAGCAGGACAATGCACCAGTCCACAACTCCATCTTTGTCACAGACTATTTGACCAAGATGGGCATCAAGACAGTTCCTCAGCCTTTCTATAGTCCAGACCTTGCTCCCTGAGACTTTTGGTTATTCCCTAAGCTCAGGGGCTGTCGTTATGAGACAACTGAGGAGTTAAAATAGGTTGTGACGAAGGTCATTGACACGCTCACACAAGAAGACTTCCACGGGGCCTTCCAGAAGTTGTTGGAACGGTAGAAGAAGTGCATTGCTGCCGGAGGAGATTACTTCGAAGGGGAAGAGAGTTTCATGTGTGTACTAAAGTCTGGAAACTTATTTATTAATCCTCGTATGTACATATATAACGTATGTACATATATGATTTTTTAATAAGTAACAAATTTGTTTGCACTCAATTAAGTGTTGCTATTGTTTGACGCTAATAATTCTATTCATCAAGATTCACTCATTTTGCCACAGTCGAACGCTTTCAAATATTGCTATGAAATACCAATAATTCAATTTTAGCCCAGTTAAACTGTTTCAAGCATTCTTATCTAACACGAATAATTCCATTTAGTATTAATCATTTGTTTACACAGTTAAATGGCTTCAATTATTGTTGTCAAACACTAATAGTTTTATTTGCACAAAGTTAACGGGTTTCAAGTATTGCTATGTAACACCAACAATTCAATTTAACACCAGTCATTTTTTGCGCTCGGTTAGATTATTAAACAGTTCTATTTGACCCATAGATGGGATCCTAACAGGTGCTACGACTCCGAGTGAGAGTGGACCTGGGATTAATGGTCATGAAGGTGTACTCCACATTCCCCAAAGTTCCAGGACTAGAGCGTCACCATTAGATGATTTAGTGTCGTATCCAAAACACTCATTGTGGCGGGGAGGTGAGTTCTTACTCCTCTGCAAGGTTACAGTCGACGTATTCTACAACTCCAGGTGACTGGGCAGTTGCTTGAAAGAATTCCCGTTTTATTTTTCTAACTATAGTGACAATATCAAAATGTGATTATTGGTTTCTAATTTTAGTCACCTAATAATGAACTCAAATACAATGTTTTAACTATAATGACCATATAAATAGTTTTAACTATAGTGACCATATAAATACAGTTTTCAAAACCACAGACGCAAAAAACCTATGATTAATTTTTTTACTTCCTTTTGTAAAGCGTTTGTATTTCCTTGATTGAATTTAACACTTACCTAGAATCGAGCATCTATTTTTTAATATAAAAAGTATTTTTTGTTCTCTATTGAAGATAAAGAAAAGCTATCCTCTTCAGTTACTGTTGAATTTGCCTAAAAAAAATTAGATATCAAATGTAATGTTTATATTTGAATTTTTGTGCAGGCAAATATCATACAAATAATTATTTTCATTGCTATAAGAAATTCAATGAGTAAATAACAAACATTTGAATTATGAGAAAATAAAAAATGTGAAAGCAGTATGTAAGTTTTGCAAATATCGCATTTAAACACTAATCAATTTTATGATTAAGCTACCTCACACAATCTAAAGTCTCAGAAGAAAAAAGAGAGAGAAGAAAAAGAAAACAAAATTGAGAGAAAAAAGAAAACAAAAAACAAGAGGAAAAGAAAGAAAAGGAAAAAGAAAAAGAAATTAAAGAAAAAAAAGAAAAGGAAACGTGAAATAGAGGAAGAAAAGAAAAAGAAAAAGAAAAGAAAGAAAAGATAAAGACAAACAAAAATAGAGAAAATAGAGTAAAAAGAAAGAAAACAAAAAGAGAAAAAAGGAAGAAAAAAGAATCAAAGGAATGATAAAAAATACTGAACATAAAACTAAGAATACGAATAGTTTTGCTTTGTTTGGGTTTTTTTTTTAACAAAATTAAATATACAAAGAAAACAGCAAATGTGGTTTTCTTAGTATACAGATCATATCAAGAATGACGTGTATTGTCTTTCGGTCAGGTCATATTGACAGTTCCTTTTTTTTTCCCCACGAGATAACCAAAGTTAAGCAGCGATGATACAGTTCAGTACTAAGAAGGGTGACCACTTAACATACATAGAAAGCAATCTTGCAAACAAAACTTAGTAAATAATAACCCGAGGCAATTTTCTAACTATTGTGACCATAAAAAAATAGAAATTCACTTTAATTAGATATGGATAGTAAAAGAAACTTCTATTAACTCTTTAAGCTTCTTTTTATGAAGTGTAAGTAATTCCTTTAATAAAATATAGCGCATACCTACAATTAGCAATACCGAATTTATTAGAAGAAAAAATATAAAAAGTATGATTAATTTTGTTGTACCATACTGACCATATAAAAAAAAAGAACAGGAATTATTTTGTAACTAGTGATGGTATAAAGAATATTAAAATAGCGTTCCATCTATAGTGACCACATAAAGAAGAATGTGAATATAATTTTCAAACAATAGTGTCTATATAAAGAATAATGTTTTCTTAAACAAAAATCGAAAAAATTTCACTCGATTCATCGTATCTATTTTTGTGAAGTGTGCGAAATCCCTTTATTAAAATTTGAATCCTACCTAGATACATAGATGCAGAATATATTTGAAGGGGAAAAAAGTACGATTCATCTTGTAGTAAACCATTGGCCTTCAAGTTACCACCCATTGCAACAAGGAAAATAAAAGAAACAAAGAACAGGATCAGAGAACTTTAAAGTTGCTTGTTTTACTTTTCTAAACCATCAAAGCCATTGTTGGGAAAGTACCAATTTGGTCTCCTGACTGTTTGGTTATTTGTTAACATTATATATATATTGCGAATTTAATTGGGAACAGATTACAGAATTGGAAGGGTGTTATCACGAAGGAAAGAGAGAAGCAATAAAAGAGGGGAGGTAAAACGGATTTCAAGGAAAGCAAGATAGGTAATGAGAACAAGACTGCTTGTTTTATTGTGAACGAACACTGAAAAGAAGAGGGTCTGAAGAAACAAAGGAGTGTAAGAAGCTGAGGGTAGAGGAAGGTCACAGGATATGAGGGGTGTGAGCGTTGTATCAGCACCGGCTACACGTGTATTTCTCTGTGCGTGGGCTGTATCAAAATAAGCGAGAAACAATTAAAGGTTAGACAACTGGCAGTGCAGCGCGCGGTGTTTATGTTGAGACATGTGGAACACATTGGCGTATTTACACCTTAGTGTTAGTGCTAAACTGGCGAGAAGATTTAGGTACTCTCTCTCTCTCTCTCTCTCTCTCTCTCTCTCTCTCTCTCTCTCTATCTATCTATCTATCTATCTATCTTTTCAAACGCACACTGACGCGTTTATACATACACAATCGTACATCCATACTAACAGAAAGTGAACATCCTGAATTGAAGTGGGAGCTTGATTGCGTTGCATGTTAAATCTTTTCCTTTCAACAATCTTCGAAGGAAAAAGAAGAGCCAAATATGTGGAAGTGGAAAGGCGGGGAGATATGGAAGCAGAAAAAGGGAAGAAGAACAAACAGAGGGTTTCGTCTGATCAAGATGCGATAGTAAGTACGTAACCAAACAATGAAGAGGTCGCGTTGTCGCTATGAGATTAAAAACAAAGCATTCGTTATATTCCTCGGTACAGGAAATCGCTAGACAAGTGGGTGGGTCTGCCCGGCTGCACGGTTATTGCTGGGTGGCAAACGCTGCACATTAGATACACGGGCGCCATATTTGTTTTGCCAGAAATGTAATTAAAGTACAAGGGTGGTTGTATTTCATGCCGATATGTCCCTAGTGCTTCGGACATGTGTCAAGTATAAATAGATATGCGAAATCTAGTTATATTATTAATGTGAGCCGGTGTCGAAAATAATTACAACTATTTCAGTGTGTACTAAATACGTGTCTCTCGTTAGTATTTGTCAAAGTCAACACATGTACGACAATTGGGTGTGACTGATTTACTCAAATTTACGCTCGACCGAAAGATAATATCATCCGAATCTCATCTGGGAAATCACTGTCTTGTCTAAAGCAATGTTTTTGCAAATATAAGCTAGTTGAAAGCTTTTTTTTTTTTTTACTGTTCAAGTTTATAACATTTTCAGTTAATTACTCAATGCAATAATTAAACGGGTCACCTTGTAATTGTGACTGGGTGTTGTCGGGTACAAATGGGGGTGGACGCAAGTACAAATGGGGTTGGGTTCTAGTTCAAATTAAGGAGGCAACGATAATAAATGTGGGTGCAAGAAGAAAGAGTAAATTATATACATAAGTACCAAAAATTTGTGCTCATCACTAAGAGTGAGGGCAAGTGATTTTCAAGAGGAGATCTCCCTACCCTCCCTTGTTGATGAGTCTGGCAATAATATGAATTTCAAATATAAGAACTTAAATTTCTCTATCTTTCTTCTAACTTACTCACAATTAACTAAAATTAGTTTCCGTTGAGACAAAAACTTGAGAGTTTACAGCTTTCTCTTTTTTATCCACATTCCCCAGCACGAGCAGGATTCGACACAAGACCAGTTTTAAGCGGAGTACAGCTGGTATTAATTCAGACCAGTTGAGATACCAAAGCTAAAGAGCCAAATGTCCCCACCTATTTGTCTGGGAGAGAAGAGATGAATACATGTCTTTCCCAAGAGCATTAAGTGAAACGCAAACAGCCTCATCCAGGATTTTTGAACTCTGGTCACCGAGTCAAAATGAGGATACACAAGAATTATTTGCATTGAGATCTAATTATAATATAAATGTCTGCACTCCTTTGAGTATAGAACCGAAGCCTCACTCACGTCCATAACGGTCCTTCTTTATAGTAGTGGGTAGGTTTTTATAGGGGTGGAGTTGCTCACCTTACAACTTCTTGGTTTTGAATTCAGAGTTTTTTTTCCTTCTCCAAGACTAGTTGCCTTACCAAGGCTAAAGAGTCTAGATTGATTTACTTTTTACCAATAGCTGGAGCGGGATGTAAAGAAAAAGAGATGAATATATTCCCAAGAGAGTTATCATGAGAGGGAAATGCAGGCAGTATTTGAAGTTCACTCATCGAATACTTTTCTGAAATAATAAACTTTAAGCCACGCACCTCCACAGACTTTCAGGTCCGAGGCCTCAAAGTTCTATCCCTGAAGTCTAAATCCCTGAAGTCGAAATCTCTGTCTTTATTTAGATGGTTGTTTTATTACAAATTCCAGTCTTTAATTTAATGCTATTTTTTCTAAGAAGAAAAAAGAACAAAAACTATAATGTATATCCGATTGAAGTACTGACTTTATAAAGAACACCTGTAAGGATTATTTTTTAAAACTGAAGTAACTGTATAATTGTTATATCGTTACTAAGAAAAATAAACGGTAAATTTTTACCCTTTAACCCATCGGATTTTAGCGAAAACAAAAAATCAGATTCTACTTTTTTCGGCGAATACATACAAACAATTTGAAAAAATATTCGCAAAGAAGAAATTTTGATTCGCCGTAAAACAAAACAACCAACCAACGAAAGGTTCTGACAGTTCTATTTCAAACAGTTAAGTTTAGCATAAGTACACAGTTTCAATGTCAAAAATAGTTCTTTTTCAAACAATTCAGTTTAGCATAAGTATACAGCTTAGTTATATTTTAAAACAGTTTAGTTTAGCATAAGTATGCAGTTTCAATGTCAAAAATAGTCCTTTTTTTAATTCCGTTTAGCATAAGTACTCATTTTAGTTCTATTTGATACATAGATAGAACCCTATTAGGTGTTACCACTCCGGGCCAGAGTAGACCTGGGAGTGATGGCAATGAAGGGGGACTCTGCATTCTCCAAAGCTCCAGCAATACTGTAATCTCACTATTAGATTGTTTAATGTCATATCTAGGACACTCGTGACAGGGAGGGCTTACCCCTCTGCAGAGAAGCTGTCGGTGTATTTTGCCGCTCCAGCAGACTGGGAAAATTCTCATTCGTAGGTTTTTGATTGTTATTTCATCTTATACTTGAAATATATATATATATATATATATATATATATATATATATATATATATATATATATATATATATATATGCTCTGTGAGTTGTTTTGAAGTTTCATATTCCTTCAAACTTATATATTTGTTTCTTCTTTCTTCCTGTGTTTTTTCTGTTTTTTTGTTTAACCGAATGATTTTGAAAGGATTTAAGTCGAGAGATGTTCCAGAGTTCTAAACACGCCCACATATCTGATACCATCGTCGTCAATATATAAATAAGCCATATGTTATGACTTGAGATTGCATAATTCTGAAAACAACAATCATTTTTTTCCTTGATTTTCAAAACAAAATATATCGACTAAATTTTAAGACTTTCGAAAAGAAAAAAGATTATTAGTGATGTTTTTTAATTCGCTTGTTGATAATTAAACTTTTAAGTGTTAAAACTATTCTAGCAATTTTTTATTGCTATGTGAACAACCTTTACGTATAGTTTTTATCTTCGGGACATTGGCCCAGCGGTTAGGGTGTTCGCCAATGGCCCGGGAGACCTGGGTTCAATCCCAGGTCGAGTCATACCAAAGACTTTAAAAATGGAACTTGATACCACCTTGCTTAACACTCAGCATTATAAGGTACGGTTCAAGGGTAAAGTGGAGAAATACTGGGAATGGAGTAGCGCCCTCCCCTACACCTTGGTGTAGTAGCTATCGAAAAGGGAGCCTTCGGGTCACCCTCGACTATGGTCGCTAACTTTACTTACTTACCTTATAAATAACTATATACTGGTGTATCATGCAAATTTCATCGGCATAAATTTTAGGGTAATATATAAATTTACCAACCCCTCTGCATGAGCAGGATGCGACATCAGGTAATTTTTTTATGAGGACTTTAGCGGTTTTGAATTCAGAGCTTTCCTTTTTTAGACCGGCTTTCATACCAAAACGAAAGAGTCCACTCTGCCCGGCTATTTTACCCATACCTGGAGGGAGAATAAATGGATTTATACCTTTCCGAAAGATATTAGTGCCATGTGAAATGCAAACAACCTTGTGCAGGACTTGAACACGATTCGCCGTGTCCATTCCTCACAACAATAACCATTAACCAATGGGCATCACCCATTTTAGTCTAATGTGTGATGATACAAATTTTCTGAGTGTAAATAGTTGCCCAAGGCAAAAGGCCTTGTTTGAATCTCGTGTATGGTGCGTCCTCCTAATATCAGGTCAAAATTTAGGACTCACAAAGTCGTATGATAGACGAGTATGTAAATACGGTACATAGAAATCTAATTTTCAATTTATTTTAAGCATAAGATAACCCGAGGCGTCAGACGAGTCAACATAAAGGAGAACAATTTTACGGTGACAAGCTAAAATAATTTAGAAACAAAACTGAAGCACTTCAAGAAGATGTGCTCAAGATAAGAATATATATAAAATCTTAAACAACATTTGCTATGCCAGTACACATCCTTTATGAACTATGAAACATCTTACCTTATAAATAACGGACGAGTATTTTCAGTATTACTCCAAATGCAATAGTGAGAGTGAATGTACCTTTTGATGCATATGTTTAGTAAATCCTGTCAGTGATATTACGAACTTCATTGCTAATCTCTCTCCCCCCTCTCTCTCTCCCCCCCCTCTCTCTCTCTCTCTCTCTCTGTATATATCTACACATATACATAAATGTTGACTCTAGGACATCAATGTTACTCAGGCTCATATGTTTGCATAGCTGATACTTAACAACTGACCATTCTACAAAAAACAAAATGATATTGTCTCTAAAACTTATCTTTTTCCAAACAAATGCCTTTGAGCTTGGTTAAGAGCCTGTTTCAGACGCCTCAAGAATCTTTTGAATGTTAACCTCTCAGTGTCTGGGTGAGTACAACAGATTACAGATGCCTCAGATACACACACATTTACAAGTACGCATAGAACTTATATGGAGCTCGAATCTTTTAGGTCCGATGTTGTAAATTTAACTAATATAATATTTTAAGTAATAGAAAAACATATTTGCTGACAAAATTTAGCTGTTTGGTTGAAACAAAAATTTTAAAAGAATATTTTTAATATTTCAGCCAGAAATCTATTCGTCTTAGTCTTGCTCTTAGTAAGATTTTATTTACGGTTCATGGCTAATTTTCATGAGCCCGAAATTGATTGCCACGTGCAACATCATTATGAACACTGTCAGGAAAATTTATCTAAATCAACATTTTAAGCCTTGAACATAAAACAAAACAATAAAAGTTTGAGTTGAAATAATTAGCTATGAAGGTTCGAATCAGGATATTGAGTTCAACCAAAGACAAAGACAAATGTCTTGTTCTGAGATAAATTTTATAGTTTAAAAATTGATAGACTTAAGAGAATATCGCATCGAACTGAACCCAAAAAGCCGTACCCTAGAGTCGTCACTGATTTTTTCTTAACCGATCAAGATGAAAAAGACGAAATCAAATTGCCTTTTTTTCATTCAGTTTTTATTTCTATTCTATTTTATTTACTTTATTCCTTTTTAAAAAGTTAAGAAATAATGTATCAATGGGAACAGATTTGAATATATAGAATAGTATGTATATTTCATAGGTTTAGATCATTCCCTACTCGGTCAAGCTGAGAACTTTTTAGCACATCTTCATATACATATATCTGTACATATATAGCAAGAGAGAGAGAGAGAGAGAGAGAGAGAGAGAGAAAGAGAGAGAGAGAGAGACACACACACAGAGACAGAGAGTGATACGTTACAAAATCATAGGAGGAATGAAAATGATATGGTTGTTGATCTTTGAACTAACCAGTAATTTCTAGTCTATCGCAAAGCATTTTGAAACATCATGTTGATTGTTAACATGACAAGATAAAATTCTACTCAAGTGACTAGTGCTTACATAAACAGCAAACAAAGACTCTTTTTTAACCGATTTGCTAACAGGGGCTCAAATTTTCTACACATCTCGGGAACGCAAACGAATCTTCCGAGTGAAGGAAAAAAAACCTAGCAAGTTATGTTTGGGATATATAGGAAGTTTTTGTTTATGTGACTCTCTCTCTCTCTCTCTCTCTCTCTCTCTCTCTCTCTCTCTCTCTCTCTCTCTCTCTCTGGGATTTTCTTTCCATTTTATTTCTTCTCCTCCTTAAAAGAGAACGCGTCGAATTTCTTCAGTCGGCGGGAATCTAAGAAACCACAATAAGCTCAAACATAAACAAAAGCTGGCCGTTTGAAATCATTTCTCATTGTACAAAAGGTTGTTTGTAAGGGAAACCAAATACAGCAAACAGTGTGTTAGCTTTCGAAAGACAAACCCGAAATGCTTTAATTTGTGGTGGTAGAATCAAATAAATAATGAATATACAATTGAATAAAATCCACTAGTATATGTAAAGTTTAATTCTAGATAAGATAATCTATATGCAAACAACTAATCTATGGATGTATTTTTGTGTGGGTGCACACACGCACATGTATATATATATATATATATATATATATATATGTATGATCAAAGGATGAAATTCAAGAGGTAGGAGTATCCAATATGAGTGCTTAATACTAACGGCTTGTGATGTACCATTAATTTGGGATTAATGATACATCAACACAACGCACAGAGCTAAAAGTCCTTTTATATAAAAACCAAGAAAAAAAATTCACTTTCTTGATATTATTATAAATTTATATTTAGGCTTTTATAATTTTTTTTGAATAAAAGCTTTCCTCAGATGATTTATTCAAATTTTTTATTTAGATGTTTTCATATTGCTTCCGGTGAGAATGGAATTCGAAAAACATTCCTTATTTTCATTTTTTGGAATTAAAATGATTTTAATATGTTTTTTCAATTTTTTTAATTAAAAAAGATATTTATCCGCATAAAGTTATGCTGATAGCACGAATTTCCTTGACTCTTGCTCGCCATCCCTCCCTATCAATCATTGCTCCTGGAAGGTCCTCTGATGTATGTAAATCTTTGCTGCATGGCCAACACTGACTCGACCATGTTTAAGAGTTTATAACAGAACTTTGCTTTTGAGGTTGTCCTTACTTCTTCAGCTGTGCCCCGCATGTTTTGTTCGTCTTACTTGGAGGCGTTGTTTCCAGAATATGTTCAAAACAGCTCGTAGTATTATTGTGTAGTTTCCATCTAGCTTTTTCTCCATACGTTTCGTTAGCGTTTGGTGCATCAATATAATTGTACTGACACGGCAACACTTTGGAAGAAATACCGTTTATCAGAGAGATCAGATTTCTATATGATAATCTATCAATTGTAGTCCACGCCTTCGATATGGTTTCAGGGATCATCGACATTCTCCCGACTCCAAATGTGGACCATCACCATCAGATAGTTTAGTATCATATCCAGGACATTCCTTGTGGGGTCTTACCCCTCTGCAGAGATACAGTCGACATATTCTTCAATCCCAGCAAATTAGGCAGCAGACCAGTTTGAAAATTATCTGTATTAGATAGAAATTCTGATACTCTATAATCGAGTAAAATATTTGTATTAAGATTAGTTACTTTAAGCTATAACTGTTTATCAAGAATTGTTACTATCTACTTGTAACTATATTCAAGAAAATGATTATTATCAAATAGAAATAATTACTTGAAACCATTAGATATTCAATAAATTATTAGTATTAGATATGAATACATGAAACCATACAACTGTATGCAAATTATTCGTGTTAGAGTGGAATTCGTTATATGTAACTTGATATATAACAATATACAAAATATTATTAAGAAATCACAACAAAAGATTTAAATATGAACATAAAATGTACACGATTCCCTGACCTCTTGGCAAAAAATTACTTCAAACGGGTTGGCATGCCGTTAAAATCAATCAATCAACCAACTAATCCGAAAGATGCTGTCATTTTTCTTTCACTAAAGGCTGTTTCTATTCCTCTCAATTCTCTTTTTGTACAATTCAAAATTTTTATTTCACACACTCTTATAGGAGGGAAGTTATGAAGGCAATCATCATCATCATCAAGGCATGTCATCAGATCGGATTCCCAAGACTTTCTCTCGCCATTTATCCCTATTAGTCATCACTCCAACATTTGTTCAAAATAGCACACAGTATTTTGGTGTAATTCCGATCTAGCTTTTTCTCTAAGTGTCTAGTTAGAGACCAAGAGGTGTAATCATACAGTAATACTGACACGATTGCCACACATTTATTTTCAAAAAACAATAGCAGATATAGAAAATACAATGACCCTGTTAGTGAGAACAAACCTTTAACTACAAAACAACTTTTTTATAAACCCTCTAGACGGCGCCCAGTGTCCACACAGTGCTAATGAATATAACTTTTGGCTAGTCGGCCAACACTGATATGTTCATGAGTAGGTGTCCATTGGAGAACTCCGCTCATGAGTTCGTCCTTACTTCTCCAGCAGTATTATCCTCATCTTAGTTGGTTTATATGTTGGGAGGCAAGCGGCCATTCAACTGCTTTGTTATGGAGTGCTGCTTCCAGGATATGTTGAAAACTGCACATAACGTCTTTGTTGGCTTCCCATCTAGCTTTTTCTCCAAGCATTTCGTTAAAGTCTAAGTCATTTTGTTTGATCATGGAGATCAGTTTTGCAAATGGTCAATAACCTGTCGATAGCAGTCCATGCTTTACCTATGCATATACTGACATCACTTTCAGTAGATGAGGTATTGCTACCGAGGTATGTGACCTGGTCTTCTAATTTCAGAGGTTTGATAGCAATGTAACTATGAACTGGCACCTTCTGCGTCCGATTTCAGTTTTCCCTTGTCGATGAACGGCTCGATGAACAAAAGAAATCAAAGAAGCAAATCAACACGCAAATAATAGAGTTAACGTAAATCTTTAACTTTTCAGCGTTGCTACTTTTATTAAGTGTTCTGAATACAATATGCAAATAGAAAAGGAATACTGTTATATACCAATGAACATTTATGGGTACTACCTATTCCTCATAAATACGTTGGACACAATTGTGAGAGGAAGGTAATATTTTTGCTTGGTTGGGTTTTATGGCATATCAAACTTTTTACGTCATTTAATGCCAAATCCATTTTTATACAAATATACAATTAACAATTCAGTTTATCCTTAGTACACAGTTTAATAGTCAAAAACATTTCTTTTTCAAACTATTCAATTTAGTCAAACATTTCTATTTCAAACTGTTCGGTTTAGTCAAACAGTTCTATTTCAAACAATTCAGTTTACTATAATTACAGTTTTTGTTTACATACGATTAAATGTCTAAACAGTTTCATTTCAAACAATTCAGTTTAGCGAAAGTACGCAGTTTCAATGTCAAAACAGTCCTATTTCAAGCAATTCAGCTTAGCATGAGTACACAGTTTAGTTCTATTTGACCCATTGATAGGACCCTATCAGGAGCTACTACTCCTGGCCAGAGCGTACGTGGGAGTGATGGCAATGAAAGGGTACTACGCATTCTGCAAAGCTCCAACATTACTGGAACCTTACCATCAGATTGTTTAGTGTCATTACCAGGACACTTGTTGCAGAGAAGCAGTCGGTGTATTCTACAGCCCCAGCCGACTGGACAAGGGGGTTAATATGCCGATTAAGTAGTACACTACTAACAGTGTTTTACCTTCTTCTCGCCGCTGCCGACTATTGTATTTTCCTAATGTAATAAAGATTTCCATTTCATTTCCAACCACCATTTTGGTTATTTCTCATTCAGTAAGCTTTTTTAGGTTACAAGAAATACAAAGGATTTTTAATCATTCGTAATTAAGGAGCTTTATTGAATTTTTTTTTTTTTCCTTTCTACTTTTCCATGCCAATTCTAACTGCCGTTTTTCAATGGAATCCAAGTGACAGCAAGTTTTCTCAAGTCTCCGGGACTCATGTAGAACTTCGAACTAATCCCCGTAGAAAAGATGTAAACTCGCTTATTCTCTTAGCTATAGTTTAAATGGTGTCTGTAGCGGATAAAAGTGTAAATGATTGAATAAAATACCGATCTACAAATTAAATAAATTCTATTTATTAACTTGAGGGAAAGTTTTGATGAAGAATAAAAGTTAAAAAGTCTTTTATTGTAAGAAAATATAAAATCAGAGCGTAAATATTATCCAATGCATATTACAAGAGAGAAAGGTTTATGTTGTAGTTTGCATTGTTTAAATTTAGTTGATATATTTTGTATAAAAGATCTTTGTGAGTATATGTCACTGTGTAGAAGAGAAAGTATATTCATGCGCTAATTTGTAAGCGGCTGCATTTTATCAGGTGGCGAAAACCGTAATGGTTGTACGAATATTTATGCAAACAAACTGTTTTCAACTTAAAATAATTAAGCGATGTGAAAATAAATGAATTATTGAAGGAATAAAACGTTAAATTTTCCCTCAAAAGAAATAAAAGTCAAAAGTTTTCAGTAAAATTACAGAATAAATCCATAAATCTACTAAATATGTATCTATTTCATCGCTTATTTATAAAACTGAGATAGGTTCGAAATTAGATTTTAATAAATGAATGATTTATCCATTATTCTAATTTGTTACAAAAATGTCTTTTTAACAATTTAGGTGGGAAAGGATTTCTTTAATTATTTTTACTTTTGACCCTTCAAATTTATCACAGCAAGTTAAATATTGTTGTCATCGAAATCTCAAAGAAATTTTAAGATGAGTGCGTAAGCGCTGATTGACTAATAGATTTAAAAATACAAATATAAAATTCAATGCTTCTCTAGACAATTTTTGCACAAAAATTAACACTTATTTAGTATAGAAATCAGTTGATTTTCCATTGTATTCGTGCTGTTCTTTGGCATTAAATAACCTACGAAGGTTTATATGTCATTAAAGAAAGAAACCGAACCAGTTTACCTAGTCTTCAGGTTCTTAGGGAGTGTTCCAAGGGCATCAATCACGATGGGTATCAATATCACCTTCATAGTCCATATTTTTTGTTCTCGAACAAAGTTCAGGTATTTTCCGAGGTTTTCTCTTTCTTTTATTTTCACTGTGCTCTGCTGGAACTGCAAAATCTACTAGTGGAGAAGTTTTTTGTCTTCGTGTTAATTAGAACTCGGCCTAGTTTTCTGGCCAAGATTAGGTGATCCATTTTTTTCTCAAAGCCCAAAATAATTTGCAGCTATTTTTTATAGGATTGATTCTGGTTTGTTTATTTACCAGTATAGTCAAATTTCAGTCTCGTGAACAGTTTCCATTTGATCAAAAACCGAAAGGATAATCGATGATTTGGAGTTAAGTCGTCGAGGAAGAAATGGAGATGTGAATTTATTCGTTTATTAAAATTGCAGAAACTGTTCAACCAATTCCATATGGTGTCAGTGGTGGATGGGTGAGTAAAACGCCCAACGGAGACGAAGGTATTGAGTGGGGAAGGTCGGAATATAGATACATTGTCAGTATTATCTGTTATTTATTTGCTCTTTTATTATTAATCTTTTCCTGCTTTTTTTTAGAGGGGGGGGGTCTTTTTACATAATCATGAAAATCGAACGTCTCATTCAACAATTTTAAAAGTGTGCTCACAAGAATAAAAGTATCCTTTTTAGTTTTATTTCTGATTTATTAAACCTTAATTTTCAACCTTTTAATTGATTTATTCTAATGTGTAATTTACGTTGAATGATAATTGTTGATTGGTTGCCTGTGTTTTATGGTAAGTTAACTTTTCTAATGTTATTTTTTTGCCGAATCAGAGTTTTTATTTTTGACTTGGTTTGATTTCTTTGTTTAATCTCATAGAGTTATTTAATGCAAAAGCACTTTTTATAGAAGAACAGTAGTGGTACTATTTAAACCATAACTGGTGGGTGCTTAGGTTCATTCCTTTCTTAAGGAAAATCAGAAAATGAACGAAATCGCATATTTGGAGTTTGAACTCGTTTGCTACAATGTCACAGTCCAGTACGTTAGCCATTACACCACGAGGACTCACCCTATTATATTTTTGTATTTTCTATATATTTTTTATAATTTATTATATAGTCCTGTTTTCTTCAGAAAGTTTATGATTTTGCTGGTTTTGTAAGAGATCGATTACATTTTCTGCCCGAATGTATCTCTTTCTGATAGGGACTGGCTTTTTACATTCCAAAGGGATATGTTTCACTGTGATGTTGTGTCCCATGTCTATTTTGGTTGTTCCTCCTGCTTTAATATAAAGGCATGAGCCAGCCGTGTATGACAAATGTGTAGTAAACTTAAGACTACCTCCTCTTTTCGGTTTCTAAGTTCTTGTCCCACTCCCTATAGAGTGGCCTTTACAAGGGAATATTATTTCGTTTATTGCTTTTCTACAATTGTTGCCATTACCCTCTGATGTAATCATTCACAACTTTTATATTGGTAATAATAATGGCACTGAATGTTTTCAGTCAACCTATAGAAGTTAAGCTGACATGAGTCAGTTCATTTCAGAGAGGGGTGCCTCTAGATGTAACAGCAAGTACTGTAAGCAACCTGAGGCCATGCAAAACTTAGTGAATAACAACAATAACACAAAAAGTAAGAAATCTAAACCCTGTAAGTTTATTTTGATGGCATATGTCAGCTTATGTTCATTAGGAGCGCATAAAACGAAGCAATAACATCAGTGTAGTTCTTGAATTACAGACACAAAAAATCTTCAGAAAGGGTTTATACTCGATCAAGTTGAGAGCCCGCAACTCAGTTAACAAAACACAAAGGAAGATCTAATCGTTACGAGGGGGTGAATACGATGGTGAATCATCAGGTTCCCCAACCCGCCTAATTGTGTTACTTCAGGTTTTCAGATCAGTGGAGCACTTTCTAAATGGCAGTAACTAGAAATCTCGAAGAGATCAATTGAGCGCTATCAATGTTCCTTTAGCTTTGAGCTTGAAACTTTTTTGTCAACAAAGAATCAGTAAATTACTTTTACGACGGCGATACATTACTTTCTAAAAACCAAACCAAACAAACTAACAAACACCTACTTATATATAAATGAGGCTCTTTCTCTCCATCTCTTTCTCTCCATCTATTTCTCTCTCTTTCTCCCTCTCTGTCTATCTGTCTGTCTGTCTCTCTGTCTGTCTCTCTCCACACACACACATATATATATATATATATATATATATATATATATATATACAATACAACACATGAACCTGTTCGGTTTTTCGCTATATTGGTTGGGATTAAAATGTTAACTATATTCCCTACAAATAAAAAAATAAAGGGTGTTTTAGTTAAATATATATAACCTTGTTGACTGTATCCACTAGAGAGGGTTAAGAACCCCTTATAAAAACGAGGTATCATGGAAATGATACTAAACTGTATCCGGTGATCTGATGAGAGTGTAGTACATTATTATTCCCTGACCCACACCGATCCGGAGTGGCAATACCTGTTTGGTCTCATCTATGGATTAAAAAGATATATTTGAAAATTATTTGATATACTTGATACGATATTAGTTATTTGTATTATATAGAAATAATTGTTATTATATAACTATGATATCATATAACTTGCTATCATATAACTATGATATCATATAACTATCCTTTGTATTAAATTGAAATTCTTGCTATCATATAACTATGTAAACAAATGATCATTATTAGTTACTTAAAACCATATAATTGTGAATAAATCAATTGTATTAGATAAGAGTAAGCTTGACGGCAATTACGCAAGAATGCTGCAAGGAATCTTGAACAAGTCCTGGAAGAAGCACCCCGCAAAGCAACAGCTGTACGGCCACCTACCACTCACCACGAAAACAATCCAAGTTAGACGAACGAGACATATGAGACCATGCTGGAGATCTAAGGACGAATTCATACGTGACATACTCCCGTGGACCCCTTCACATGGACGAGCAAAGGCAGAACGACCAGCTAAAACCTATATACAACAGCTCTGTGCAGATACAGAATGTGGAATTAAAGACCTACCGGGAGCGATGGACGATAGAGACGGATGGCGAGAGAGGGTCAGGGAGATCTGTGCTGGCGGCGTGACATGATGTTGATTAGATAAGAATATTGAAAACGTATTAAGGTATCCCAATTATTCATATCAAATTTCGGTTGATATGAATATGAAAGAGTTGGAATACCGTTAAACAAATAAATCAATCCAAACCATTTGTAAGACTTCGTTACATAACTTTCAGAAAAAAATTATATATATATATGTACATATAACATATATATATATATATATATATACATATATATATATATATATGTATATATACGCTCCCCACAGGGTGTTGAGCACTCTTAGAAAGGAATAATCGGCTGCCACTCGCGAAATGCAAAGCTCTTCTAATGAATTGAATGCTCCGGTAGACGTTAAGCGTATATGTAAACAAAAGAAAAATTATATATATACGTTAAATCTCTTCTCTTGTAGTGCTTCGAATCTGTTTCTTAAAAGTATGACGCTGCGGGCAGGATTCGAACCTGCGCGGGTATAACCCACTGGATTTCAAGTCCAACGCCAAGGCAGAAATAGGCACCCCAAATGACGAATATGAAAATTTTGTAGAAGCACACCTGGAGGCGGCAGAAAAGTGTATTCCAACAAAGCCTAGAACTAAATATAGAGTCCCTTGGGAAACGCTAGCGGCTAGAGAAAAACGTGCACTTGTGAAGACTGCCTCCAAAAGCTATCGAAAGAACCCAACAAACACAAATGCACGAAAACTAGAAAAGGCACAACATCAATTAACAGGAATATACCTAAAAGAACAGGCAGAATACGTACAAAATCAGATAGATAAGATTAGAGACTCGGTGGAAGATAGGCAATCCAGGATAGCCTGGCAAACAATAAATGAAGTAAGTGGAAGGAAGAGCACAGCCAAAGCAAAATTGAAAGCTGCAAGCCAACAAGAAAGAGTAAAACTGTGGGAACAGCATTTCAAAAATCTACTAGGAAACCCACCGGAAATAACGGATGAACCGATCACCAGAATTATTAGTAAGCAATTAGACGTAAAACTAGGTCCTTTCACCAAAGAAGAACTAGACTCGGTTCTCAGAAGAATTAAAAATAGGAAAGCGGCGGGGCTAGACGAGATCCCCCCAGAAGTGTGGAAGACGAGACAATTCGACGATATACTGCTCCGGCAATGCAACGCAGTCTATAGTCAAAATAGGATAGAACGATGGACGAAGGGATGCATCCTTCCATTCCCTAAAAAAGGCGACCTCGGACTAGCCAAGAACTACCGAGGGATAACACTTACATCCATAGCAGCCAAAATCTACAATGCCCTACTACGAAACCGCATAGAACCCAAAATAGACAACATCCTTAGGAAAAACCAAAATGGCTTCCAGAGAAATAGATCCACGACCTCACAAATACTGACCATCCGTAGAATCCTGGAAGGCGTTCGGGCAAAAAACTTACAGGCGACATTACTATTTGTCGACTTTACCAAGGCATTCGATTCCATACACAGAGGGAAGATGGAGCAAATCCTACTAGCATACGGCCTACCAAAAGAAACCGTAGCAGCGATAATGATTCTCTACAGAAACACCAAAGTGAAAGTACGTTCACCAGATGGAGACACGGAATACTTCGACATAGTTGCAGGAGTACTACAAGGAGACACACTAACCCCGTACCTCTTTATCATCTGTCTAGACTATGTGCTTAGGACTTCGATCGACAAAATCAGAGAAAATGGCTTCCAGCTGACTAAGAGAAGAAGCAAAAGGTACCCTGCAAAAACAATCACGGACGCCGACTACGCTGATGACTTGGCGTTACTAGCGAATACGCCTAATCAAGCAGAGACACTACTGCATAGTCTGGAACGAGCCGCAGCTGGCATTGGCCTCCATGTCAATGCAAACAAAACCGAATATATGTGTTACAACCAAACGGGCAACATTGCCACACTAGACGGAGCCTCTCTGAAACTAGTCAACAAATTCACCTACCTAGGAAGCAGCGTCTCATCAACCGAGAAAGACATCGACACACGACTGACGAAGGCATGGACAGCTATCGATAGGCTGTCGATCATATGGAAGTCGGACCTAACTGATAAAATGAAACGCAGTTTCTTCCAGGCAGCGGTTGTGTCGATACTGCTATATGGATGCACCACATGGACGCTTACGAAGCGGCTGGAAAGGAGGCTGGACGGAAATTATACAAGAATGTTGAGAGCAGTATTAAACAAGTCCTGGCGACAACACCCCACGAGACTCCAACTATACGGACACTTGCCCCCCATCACAAAAACTATACAAGTTCGACGAACCAGACACGCAGGACACTGCTGGAGAAGCAAGGACGAGCTCATAAGCGATGTACTCCTGTGGACCCCCACACATGGATGTGCAAGAGTGGGACGACCAGCACGAACCTACATACAGCAGCTGTGTGAGGACACGGGATGTAACCCTGAAGACCTGCCGGAGGCGATGAATGATAGGGAGAAATGGCGAGAGATGGTCAGGGATATCCGCGCAGGCGGCGCGACATGATGATGATGATGAAATCTCTTCGCTTACGCAGATGTTGCCAATGGATCTGCGGTAAGATATCTGACTGGCGTAAAGTCAGACGGGTTTCGATCCCAGTTTGATATATAAATGTGACTCTCTCTCTCTCTCACTATATATATATATATATATATTATCATTAAGTCATGCTAGTAATACGAATTCTCTTGAATCTTTTCCCTCTCATTATCCGTCCCTATCGGCCAGGGCTCTAAACACAGCATCCAATGTCCACAAAGAGCCGGTCGACCAACGCAGTAGAACGTCACTTATGAGTTTGATAACAGGTCAATAGAAGTCCCTGCCTTTAATATCTATATGTTGACATCGCTTTCAGTAATATTCTTACCGAGATATGTGAAATGGTCAACTAATTTCAGAGGTTTTCCATTTAATATGGTGACGGCACCATCTTACTTAATCACAAAACTCTGTTTTATTTGCGTTCATGTACAGGCCAATGCGTCTTGCTGCTTGCTTCAGGTCGTACTGTTGAGATTCGTCTACAGCAATTTGCGAGAAGAGCTAGATCATCTGAGTAGTATGCATCTCTAATGTCAGTATAAAAAATTCAGTGTCACCATGGGTGGGAGAACCATTATATATGAAATGTATATATATATATATATATATATATATGTTGGTGTGCGTAAGCATTCACCAGCTTTTATTTTGATTTATAAAATTCAATTTTAAATAAAAGTTTTCAAAATTGTAATTGTTTATAAAAAAAAAAGGTTACTGTTAATAATAACTTTCCTATTTAGTTATTTAATTTCCGGGAACAATACGGGGTGTACATAAAATTCATACTTCATTCAAATCAATTATGCTTGTTAAATCATAAGTTTCTCACAATTCAAAGATGAATACCGACCATTGATTTTGGTAGCTTTTTGGGCCCTCTTGAGCCTTTTTTCAATGTGATAGATCCCGAGTATTTCAGCTTTTTAATCAAGTCCACTACCAAAATTGACTTTTAACGCAATTCCTTTGGGTTTCAATATCACTTTGATTGTAACAAATTAGAACAAAAAATTTCTATTAACGTAACCATGAAAATGTTAGGTGGACGAGTAAAAAATGCCTTGCTTTTTATGCCAAATCAATTTGAATTCCGGAATTTTCAAGATACTTATATAAGTAAGTAAAGTTGGCGACCATAGTCGAGGGTAACCCGAAGGCTCCCTTTTCGATAGCTACTACACCAATGTGTAGGGGAGGGCGCTACTCCTTCCCTGGATTGCTCTACTTTACCCTTGAACCGTACCTTATAATGCTGAGTGTTAAGCAAGGAGGCATCAAGTACCATTTTTGAGTCTTTGGTATGACTCGACCTGGGATTGAACCCAGGTCTCCTGGGCCATTAGCGAACACTCTAAATGTTCTAGAAAAATTAGAAACTTCCTGAAACAGATGTAAATAGTAGATTTTTTCTAGTTAGGTGCCTTTTAATCAATTTTTTAATTAATGAATAATATTTTATTGGAAAAGAGATGTAAAAATTATTATAGGCATAAAATGGCGAAAACTCATAGACACACTATTTTGCATGTACACTAATAGAACCAACGAAAAATATTAAAAATCAATTCCTATGACATCAATTAATTTCTATTTTGAATGTTTTTTTTTTAATATTATTTTAAATATAAGCCAGTACTTACCAATTTCGACAGCATAAAATTTAAAATAACACTGATTCAATGCTTTGTTCAAATTATGGTGAAAACTTATATATATATATATATATATATATATATATATATATATATTATTTCAAGCAAAAAGCAATATTCGGTCACATTAGGATAATAAATTTATTTATATACTGTTAAGAGCATTGATATGAATCAAAAACTCCAAAATAATTTTTAACAGGACTTCATCAGAAATGTAACCGGATATTGTTTTTTTCTTGAAATAATATTATTTGCTCTGTGAATTTATTTACATTGAGCTCTTTACGAGGAATATTAAAATATTCAAAATTTGAATAACTGATTTGTCCTGACGGAATTGTGCCCTACTCCAGGTTTACTGGATTGAAGAATACCTTATATATATATATATATATACTTTTTTTTTTCTTTAAGAAAAACAACGAAACCGGTCACATAGGATTATAAATTTATTTCAATCCTGTTACGCATTTTTGAAATTTCCAAAAACACGAAAAAAGTAACAGGACTTCTTCAGATCTTTTTGATAAAATAAAAAACCTAGAATAGACACATGGTAGTGAAAGGGGATAGTGGGAAGGGATAGAAGAGGGGTGAAGAGTTACCTCTTCATTAAACCCACTTCCGTTTTAAATTTAAATTTCGGTTAGCAATGTAGTAAAAATTGTTTTTTTAAAAAACGTTTTCTTTAATTAATAATTTTTTAATTATATTTAGACCTAAGTTACAGATTTTTATTGAATTAGATTTAAACTTTAAATTATAACTTCACTTAAGGTTCAGTAATAGATATATTAAAACTAAAAAGTAAAAACAAAAACAAATATTTAATTTATTTACTATATTTTAACATTTCAAAAATATTTAGAAAGCATTAATCAGTTCAACTTTTTATGCGTAGTACGTATGTATTATATGCTTTTTCACAATTTTCTATCTAACAATTTATTTTATTTATTCTCAAATTGAACTCTAATTTTCAAAATTAACTCTATGTTTTTATAGAAAAAATTGGTTTAATATTTATAGTTTAAATTTAGCCCTATGTCTACACCTAGCTATTAGTTCATTTCTCTTATTTAATAATTTTTTTGGCTCAGGAAAAAGCAAAATGTGGATTTTTTCTTCAAGACACAGGTTGCATCTACTATCGAAAGATTTTGGGGTACGAGATCTTTTCAATATGGACCATTGTATGTCAGGGGTTAACCCTTTATCTTTTAATCCCCAATAATGTTTTGATAGAGCAGTTTGATTTTTTTTATGCTCATGGGAGAAGGAAAATTTATGATTTCCATATCTAATTTTCCAACTAGTAGACGAAACGCCAATATAAAATTTCTGATCACTTATGTCCTCTTTGGGATTAATAATAGCTTGATATACTACATTACCTAAATTACACAACCCATTCATTGGAAATCAGTTCGAGATTTACAATTACATTCTATTTTTTTACTATTAGTATTATTATTATTTACCCGGTTATGAAATTTATTAATTAATTCATTATTATGACTATTCATTATTTGAGACATATTTTTTGCGCAAGAATAACTTATTTTCAAGGTTTTCCTATTAAATATTTTATGTAATATATTATCTTGTTTAAAATGTTTATCTATTAGTCTCAAAAATATTTACCTACGTCTATATTTGCTAATTTACAGAAAGTGGGGTTAAACCATATAATTTTCCTTTTTCTATTTTTATTTTTCTGATCATATGTATTATTTTCTTTAGTAATTTCATTTGTTATATCTTCTTTTAAATACCTAAAATCCTCCTTAAAGCCACTATTTTTAAGGGCATCTATATATCTCTTACTACTCTCTTTAAAAATCTTTTCATTTGCAGATAGCTTACCTATTCTTAAATTTACCGCTTTTGGGATTTGCTTAATTATGTTTTTAGGGTGATTTGAATTAACATTAATGTACGATGGGTTCTGATTGGTCTTTATGAAAGGTTTATAAGAATTATTTGATAGATCTAAAGTCACATCCAATAAATTGACTATTTTAATATTAGATGAGATTTCTATCCTAAAACCCAAAAACTTAAAGGCCCTTATAATCCTCTTTTGTGTGCTAGAGCTAAGGGGGCCATTACTATTCGGGATATATAATAAGCCATCATCATGATACAGACCTGCTTGTTGAGGACTAATGATTCTAGTAAGCAAATTTAATATATATAAGCCTACAAGGTCTGCTATTTGGGAGGAATCATACCCCCCCCCATTGGAACGTCAAAATTTTCTAATCCATTTTTTACCCAAGTTGAATCGTTATTTTTTATAACTGTTTTCCTACAAGCTAATATTATTTCGTATTGTCCATTAGTTACTGCTGTGCATAAGTTTTCATCATAATTATATATATATATATATATATATATATATATATATATATATATATATATATATGTATTGTAAGAAAGCGAGAGAGAGAGAGAGAGAGAGAGAAAGAGAGAGAATCCATCTACACCCGACGTCATTAATTAGTTCCAAAAGCCATGACGAAACCTTGTTTTTGTTTTACGTAAAACGAACATGATGCCTTAGAATGATAACAAACAGCTTAAAACTAGCGTAAATAATTCGTGATACAAATGACCAGGCTTCCTCGTTGTAAAAGGAGGCGTGAGGTGAAAGTCTCGCCGAGATTTTATCCTTAATAATTCCTTCTACGACACACTGTGGTGGAAATGACGACCAGAGTGATTTGTGATAAAAGGCAATTAAAAGATGAAAGAAAATGCCAGTCGAAATTAATAATATGCTTAGCCGTGTTTTATTTTAAAAATAAATAAACAAATAAACTCCCTATTATTCTTTCTCTGTCAAAGCTTTTTTTTTTTAACTTTCAAACATTCTTCTTGAAGTTTAAATATCTTTCAACACTTTTTTATCATATTTCTCGTCGTAGCAAACTGTAAAAGTAGCTGTTGCTGTAAAAGTCTTCCCTACTCTCTCTCTCTCTCTCTCTCTCTCTTCCAATATTAGTTGAAGATATAACTTAAAAAAGTTACACTAAAAAAAAGAAAAGAATTCTGAAACATTTCCTGACGTTAACTTGAGCCGAGACATTAGATAAAGAAACGATAACACATAAATGGATTTTTTACAAGGTGTGGCTAGTACAGTTGATGATAGAAAAACTAGTTGTCATTGACTGGGCTTATCTTGGCATAAGGCCAGAATTACGTATCATCCTGTGGGAATCGAACTCACTCGCAATAGTTTGCAAGCCTAACTCGCTGACAATTACACTTCACAAGACGCTCTGGAAACAAAACAGATAACTATTTCATATGCATTTTTATCGGTACTTTCTAAGCCTGTCTTTATCTGACACGAGGAGACACCTTATTAGAAAACAAAATCACTCAAACCAACTATAGAAATAGTGGTCTACAATCCGTATTAAGATTGTAGACATTTACATTACAGTCTGAATGTGCATTATTACAGTTGTTTTACTTTGTGCGATTTTTAACAGCACTTTTAACAGGTAGTTTTTCACAGGAATCTGAGAGACAGTATGTCTCCTCAGGTCTTCATAACTCTTCTAAGTATTCGAAATTATTCTAATAGTGCTATTGTCTGGATGTTCTTGGTTCTTTGTCGGATCTTTAGTTTCCTAAGTCTTCTTTCTTAACCTTCGGGAACAATCTGAGTGACAGCATATTTCCTCAGTTCTCCATGACTCTTCTAAGTATTCTAAATTATTTTAATAGTGCTATTGTCAGGATGATTCTTTCTCTGATTTTCAGTTTCCTAAGTTTTCTTTCTTAGCCTTTGGAGACAATTTCAAGGGCTCCAACAGCAATTCATATCACTGTCACCTTTATTTTCCACAGCTTCTCTGGTATATGCCTAGTATTTGTCCATCTTATCGTTTTCTTTTATTTTCACAATGTGGTATCGTTTTATGTGTTTTTCATACCAAAAGTTGCAAGTAGTTTTTATGGAAGTCTGAATAATAGCAAGTCTTAACCATGATTCACCGAATGCATCACTGCATTAGTGTAAGAACCCCCCCCCCCGAAAAAAAACAGTGTCCTGGATATAGTATTAAACATTATTACAGCTGATCTCAGTTCTAAAATCAGGATGTCTCAGTTCTTCAGATTTCCAGTTTCCTCCGTCTCTTCTCCGACTTATTCTTTAATCTCATTTTTTTATCTCTTGACTGTACAGGGTGTCTCAATATCCGTAGGACCCATGTGACTACTAATAACTCTACTACTAATAATAATGTGTTCTTTTTCATTTCAGATTTGAAAATAGTATACTATAACAACTATTAAGCCTTGATCAAAATGCCTTGGACAAGAGAGGTAAAATATCTACTACTTATTTGTAAACAAAATCATTCAAAAGTGTCTCAAAATAGATGCAACCCATTGATAATAGATGCAACCCATCATTTATTACTGCAACCCATTGATAATAGACGCAACCCATCATTTATTACTGAGACAAGAAACTCAAAAACAGTTATGTCAGGGAAGAGACATAGGAATGGAATTTGGCATAGAAAAATGTGCAATGCTTGTAATGAAAAGTGGCAAATGACATCTAACTGACGGAATGGAACTACCAAATCAAGTCAAGAAACCTACAAATACTTGGGCATCTTGGAGGCTGACACCCTCAAACAAGTGGAAATGAAAGAAAAATTCAAAAAGAATATCCCAGGAGAACTAGAAAATTACTCGAGACAAAACTCTCCAGCAGAAACCTTATCAAAGGAATAAATACCTGGGCTGTACCACTCGTTAGATATTCCGGACCCTTTCTCAAGTGGACCAGGGACGAACTTAAACAAATGTACCAAAGAACAAGAAAACTAATGACAATGCATAAGGCATTACACCCCAAGACGACCTTGACAGATTATATGTTTCAAGAAAAGAGGGAATAAGAGGACTTGCCAGCATTGAAGACAGTGTTGAATCATCGATACAACGACTCGAAGACTATATACAAAAACACGATGGAGGGCTAATTACAGCCATCAGAAACGATAATGATAACACGATGGATAACAGAATGACAATAACTAGGAAACAAAAATGGGAAGGAAAGTAACTCTATGGACGTTTTAAACGACTAATAAACAACATCTCACACGACAAAACCTGGACATGGCTAAGAAAAGGAAACTTTAAGAGAAACAGAATCTCTCCTAATAGCAGCACAGAACAACGCCATAATAACCTATCATATCAAAGCGAGAATAGATAAGACGCAACAAAATAGCAAATGTAGACTATGCGATGACAGAAATGAAACTATCGATCACATAATAAGCAAACCAGCAAATTAGCGCAGAAAGAATAAAAAACTAGATCCGATAGCGTCGACAAGGGGATCCACTGGGAGATGTGCAAGAAATTTAAATTTGACCATACAAACAAATGGTATATGCACAAACCAGCACCTGTCCTAGAAAATAACACATATAAACTCCTATGGGACTTTGACATATACTCAGATAACCTAATCTCGTCCAGAAGACCAGACCTTATAATATTCAACAAAAAGAAGAGAACTGGCAAAATTGTCGACTTTGCTGTCCCGGCTGACGACAGAATAAAACTGAAAGAATGTGAAAAGAAGGATAAGTACCTCGACCTTGCTAGGGAATTGAAAAAATTATGGAACATGCAGGTGACAATTATCGTTATTGTAATTGGTGCGTTTGGAACAGCAACTAAAGGATTACTAAAGGGGATGGAGGACTTTCATGATTGATTGTTCTTTTCTATCTGTGGTATTTTTTTCTGTTTATTCATAACGAAATTGTGCATTTTTCACTCTCGAATTTCATCCTTATGACTTCGGTGAATATTTCACCTGGCTTAAATAAGAAAAATAAACCACTTAAAAGATTTATTCTTCTTGTTCTTCTTCTTTAAGTAAGTCCCTATTATGCGGCTAATGATATGGCATTTTTATCTCTCCTGCTTTTATATTTAATTTCTAATCAGATTTGTTTCGTCTTGTTCGGTTTTATCAATATAATGATATTCTTGTCTTAACAAGTAGTAGGTTATGGGTTTAATTGTTTTCTTATATTTCCATCTGTCTAAATGACTATAACTGTCTGAGTTTTAATGAGTGCTCATGCCAGCCGTATCAGCTGAATCACATTGGAGATCAAGTGACAATAAGTATACCTAATTCTCGAACACTTTCCTTGCGAGACTCAGTTCCAAGTACTCAAACAATAATATCTACGACAGTCATCATCATATTTTCCATCCTTTTTTCAATTTTCTCGAAACAAACACTTTTTCATTCAATGAAATAGGGACATCCATTGATAGAAAGAGTACTGAAAACTTCTCGATCTTATCAAAAAGGAAAAAAATAGTCAAGTTATATATATATATATATATATATATATATATATATATATATATATATATAAACTTCCGCACGAGTAGGATGCGGTGACACAAAGTAAATTTTAAAGGGAATTTAATAGGTTTAAATTCGGAGTTTTCTTTCTACAAGACAGGTTGCTATACTAATGTTAAAGATGACAACCTGCCCTATTATTTAGTTGGAGGAAGAATAACCGGATTCATACTTTTTCCAAGGGTATTTAGCAATGCGAAATGCAAACAGCCTCGTCCGGGTTTGAAAGAGCGTCATCGAATACATTTCCTACAACGTAAACCATTACAACACGTACGCTCCATATGAAATATAGATAAGTATATGTTACACCCCAGTATAGTCGAAGGACATATCTCCTATAGTGAAACAATCTGATTTAGGGTAAAAAGTTCAACTCTATATCTACAGACCAAGTTTATTTTTTTATATTAACCGTTGTGATATCGTAAGGGCTATTTCTCTTTCCTGTTTGAAAATCTGTCTAAGAGTTCCTCATAGCCTTATTTTTCCTTCAGTATTATGGGAAGACTTACCTCCTTGTGGGAATGAAATTTAGAAAATTTTATCAATGGTGTCATTCTTCTATTCCAGCGCAACGATTTAGTGCAGTTAGCGTGTCCTAGGATTCATCCTGGGACCAATTTACTACAATTTTTAATTTATTTTGTAATATTGGGTGATGTTTTTTCCTACTTTCCTCTCCATATTTTCACTTTCCCAGTCATTTTCGAATTGTGCGTGGAACATTGAGTATTTATAAGTCTTTTCCAAACATTCTACTAGCATGTTTCATCATAAATTCTTTTTCTAAATACTGATATGAGGAAGTGAGAAAATTTATTCATATAAGGTCTAATGCAGCCAGTATTTGAACACTCTTTTTATTTAAGAAAAAAACTTTTTATAAAAATTCATTCATTTTATCACAAATACGAGGTTCATTCAATAAATAAGTTGAATTTTGCCAAAGAAGTTGGCAGGAGAAAGTGTTGTTTACGGTTGGACCTTTTTTCAAGGAAATCAATAGTAATAGGTCCTTTCATGCTAGTTTCAACTTTACTGACCGCTGAGCCCGAAATTTTTTCTTTACCGGAGAGTCAGTTGGTTTTCACTCCAGGGACTGTCTTTTCAACCCAGAATCGTAGTGGCAAATCCATGTGTTAGGCCGTTTGTAAATATTCTTCGACTAAAACAAATTCCGTATACATCATTCATTTTTCGGTAAATTTCAATTGGTTTGCACTTCTCAGTCACCAAAAAATTAATGACAGACCTCTGTTCAAGTCTGAAGCGCTGACTTTGATTCACCGACATTTTGAATAGCCTCTAAAAATATTTATGCGAGATTAAGATATTTTTTGCGATAAACCAATTCCAAAAATGCAGAATTTACATTTAAGGAAAAATATTCTGAAAAAAAATTTTCCCAAAGAAATTCTCCTGATTTATGTTGTTTAGATCCTCATATATATATATATATATATATATATATATATATATATAATGTTCTTTTGACATACTAATTAAGCCATTGAATTTCCACGGGTTCAGTTAGTTATTATTATTATTATTATTATTGATATTTTTGTTTTATTTTTTATGTATGTGTACCTTCCTCATTTCTTAACTTCTGTATCGTTGTTGGGTGGCATATGGTTGTCATTGGTGTTACTTTTACTGTCCAGGAATCGACAGAGCAGAGAGACATCTGATGTAAAATGAGAAGCCCTGAAAGATTAGAAGAGATATAAAGCAAAACAGAAGTGAGAAATAGGATTCAAATTCCGGTGGATGAAAATTGTTCTGTTAAGTCGTCATGATCAAGATTCTCGTTCCCCTTACATCAAATCTTATCCATTATACTTTTTTCATTTTTCTTTTTCTTTTTTGTTCTTCCTTTTCTCCTTTTTTTTTTCATTCTTTTGACCGTTTCTCTTTCAACTTCTAATTTCTTTTATTTCTTACTCCTTTTGAATGTGTTTATTTTCTTTTAATCCTGGTTTATTTTCGTTTATTAATTTTTTTTCCCATTTGCAACATACTTTTCTTCTATTTCCATTTTCTCTTCTCGTTTCCCTCAGTTTTTCTTCTTCTCTCCTCTTTACCTTCCCTTTTAGTTTCTTTCTCTTTTCTTTTATGGTCTTTTCTCTTTCCCTTTTCTTCTTTTTCTTTTTTTTTCTTGAATTTTTTCTCTTTTCTCTTCCTTTATTTTTCTTCTTCTCCCTTCTTTTCCTTCAATTCTCTTCTCTTTCTTTTTCCCATCCATTTCTTTATTTTTCTTTTTCTCTCTGCTTCTCTTCTATTTTCTTCCCTTTTTTTTTATTTTCTTCTTTTCTTTTTGATTTTCTTTCCGTTTCATTCTTCTCCTTTCTTTCCGTTTTCTTTTTTCTCTTTTCCTTCTGTTTTCTTCTCTTTCATTTTCTTTTCTTTTCCTTCTATTTTCTCCTTTTTCTCTTTTCTTTCATTTTCTTCTCTTTAACCATCAATTTACTTCTTTTTCTCTGTTATTCTATATTCTTCTTTTCCTTCCATTTTCTCTTCCAGTTTCTTTTCCGCCCTTTTTCTTCTCCTCTACTTTTCTTCCATTTTCTTCTTTTCTTTTCTTTTCTTTTTTTTTTTCTTCAGTTTATTCTATTTTCTTTTTCTTTTTATTTCTTTTCTCTTCAGCTATCTTCATCGTTATGAACACAATGCCATTCTTGAAGAGCATACAGAAATAAGATTCACTCTCTAATAGGAAAAAGATTTACGTGACTTTCTCTCTAACTATTTTTCTACAACCACTTATCCTAATATTTTTTTGATTTTCTAAGCTAAGCTGAGTTTGGTAAAAGGTTTCATTTGTGGGGCATTTTTCTCTTTAAGATAGTAGTAGTCATAGCACTTTGTTGCAGTGTAATTGTTTGCAAGCTAGTTTCGCAGGCTAATTAAAATTCAATTATGAATTATCCACATTGAGTATTCCATACCTGCAGCTTTGTGCTAAGTCTACATTTTTAAAGGGACATCGCCTGGTGTAATTTTCAATGATCTAGGCCTGTGAGTTCAATTCTCACAGGGTGCTTCTTCTGGCCTTGTGCTAAACTTAGTTGGCGACCTTGGTCCATGGTGACCCGAAGACTCCCTTTTCAATAGCTACTACACCAAGGGCGCTACTCCTTCCTGGATTGCTCCACTTTATCCTTGATGCTTACTTTATAATGCAAGGCAGCATCAAGTATCATTTTTGAGTCTTTGGTATGTCTCGACCTAGGATTAAAACCCGGTCTCCCGAACCATTGGCGAACACGCTACTTATTAGGCCAATAGCCCGAGTAAATGGCCACAATAGTAACAGTCTTCATGACCAGCTTAACTACTACTCCTGAGCTAGTTCCCTTAATATACAGTTTTCTTATATGTTGCAAAGTTTAATTCAAGACTACCAGCATGGGGCATCGTAAAAGGAACAAATAGTCTGAGACAAGTTTACTAACAACTACATCACAGTAAAGATCTCTTCTACATTTCATTTTCTTATTTATTTATTTATTTATTTATTCATTTTTTTATATCGTTTCAAACCTTCACGTTCATCAAGTCCTTTTTGTTTTTCTCCTTTCTTTATTGACTTCCACGGGCTCACCCTTTCTCTCATCTGTTTTCTTTATAATTAATTTTTCTTCATTCATTCTTTTATTTCTTTACTATCATCCTTTTAAACTTTTTTTCCGTCAGGATTGCCCCCACCACTCACTTCTTTTTTATGCATTCTGATTCATAAAAAATGACTTCAAATAACATGATAGTTGTTTTAAAGGGGGAAGTCAACATTTTGATTCTATGTCAGCATAAAGAAGAGACTAAAAGTGAACATCTTGTAACACAGATCATCTTTGACGTGTGAGTGAAGTTAAAGAGCGATAATAAAATTTTATATCAAGAACACCCGTGATAGAATTAAAAGAAGACGAAGAATGCAGCTCTCGATTACATTTGCTTCAGGACAAATATGATAGATAGATAGATAGATAGATAGATAGATAGATAGATTGTAATAATGAGACAAATAGATATGAACAGAATCAGACAGACAGACAGACAGACAGATAGACGGACGGACAAGTGGAGAGATTGATTCATCTATGAGTATCATTCATCTACGTTTAATGATATAAAATGAAAACCAATTCAATGAAACAGCAAAAAGGAATTTTAAATCTAAAAAGATCGCACTTAAAAACTTTTTTTAAACTTGAAGGTTTGCTTCTTAACTGATATAATTTCATATTTATTAACGTTAATTGTTCGAGACCAACTCAAAAACGTCAAAATCCTGATTTTCTCGTCTAGAAAACATTCACATCTTCGATATTTGGCGCAATGCAATTAAGCTTAACTTGGTAAACCAGAGTAGCACTGTGATCATACTTTAATAAGTTCAGTACACACTATTGTGACCTTGTGCCAGACAAAGCTGAAGAATGAATCCTCCGCCTCGTTTTTAAATAGTTATGTTTACTTTCAGTGTTAATAATTGATGTTTGAACGCAAGTAAAGCTAGAATTTCAAACACTAATTTCTAAGGCAATAAAAGCCCACAATTTTGCCTTGTGCTGTACAATGTTATGCCTAGTAACTACCAACTGCTTGCAGATTTAGGGTTTGGGTTCTTTGCTTGATGGCATATAAACCTTTGTAGGTTATATAATACCAGAGCCATTCTTCTTGGAGAATAGCAGTGATATTATTTAACCCATAGCTAGAAGATAAGGGGGTTCATACCTTTCCCGCGGGTATTTGTCCGAAAGTGAACGAATCAGTCCAGCGCTTTAATCATTACACCACAAGGACGCCCCCATTACAGGTTTAGTTCAAAAGACAGAACAGTAGACATAAAAAGATGTTTATATTTTTTGTACAGAAATTTCTCATGAGTTTTTTGTACGTTGTTGGATAATATTCCTACTTCAAACAAATAATTTGCTCACAGTTGTTAGGTTTTAAGGTTTCATTTGGTTTGATTTGATATTGTTTGGTTTGGTTTGGTTTTATTTTTTTTTTGTTTAATGACATATCAACCTATGTCGGTTATTTAAGACCGAAGGTATCCTTTTTCAAGAACAATAGTGGTACTATTTAGCCCATAGTTAGTGGGTTAAGGGAGTTTACACCTTTCACAAGGATATGTTTTAAGTATTCTTATCTAATACCAATAATCTATACACAATCATGGGGTTTCAAGTAAGTATTTCTATTTGATAATTGTCACTTGTTTCTTCCTAGTTATAGCATTTCAAATAACTAGTTATAGTTCTTGGTAAACTATTATAGCTTCAAGTAACTACTATTTTTAATAAAAATAATTTACCAACAAGTATACCACTACAGTCATAGAGGATATGGTAGTAATGTCATTGAAGGTGTACTCCACATCCCCTATATCTCGAAAACTGAAGCATCACTATCATATGTTATTTAGTATCATACACAGGACACTCCATTTTGGAGGGTGTATTATCACCTCAGCAGGGGATACAGTCAATATATTTTAAGCCCCACTCATAGAGTGATCGTGAGCAACAAAGACGAGATAACCCTGCTCTACTTTTGCCGGATGACCCGATGGTCAATCCCACAACCAAATCGAGGTGCTGGACACAATGATCAAGCCCTGGATTAAAGGTACTGCCCGGGTATAACCGAATGCGTTCCAGTAGGGCTCTTCTTGCTTTCACATTGCCAATATGAACCGGGAGTGGCTAACCGGAGATTTTAACGATCACATCACCTCCTTATGTGTTGTTTCTTAGTGTCTTTTTATTTGAATTCCCTGGACCGTTACATCTGAAGCGTCTTTAAGAAGGGCCCCACAATTTAAAACACCTGTTGAAAATCGCCATCGTGGACGTGATAGCCAGCACGAACAAAAATCCCCTGATCTAGACATGCAGTCGATTCTGGAACCATCCTTAAGGCCAATCTTGAGGCCCACTTTAATGTTGTAGGCAAATACAGACTCGTGTTAACGCCCAAGGAGGATATACAGTATATCAAAATAGAGTTGGATACTTTTGATAAATCCTTTATTTTGGAACCTGAGTGCGTATATGTGATCATTTACTGTAATCCGCTTTCATTACATAGAAGTTCAAATTTGGGCAAATTTAAACATTTTAAAAAATTTTAAACATTTGCAATTTCATTTTCATGTCATTATATTTTGAAACAAATATACGGTCATTAATATTTATATATTTCAAATCAACATCTAATTCGAAATACTTAAAATTTGGTTAAAATCTTTTAACTATATGCGTGTTTCCTTTTTAGTTTGAGATCAGATTATTCAACATATTAATTTATTTGATTAATTCATTTGATGAATTCCATATTACCTATAATGCATAAGTTACCAAAATGTAAGATTAAGCAAGCTCGTGATTCATCTCGCTTTAAAATACCATCGAAACCCTTTTTTCTTTTTTCTTTAAGTAATCGTCTAATTAGATAGTTTCCGGGTTCAAATTTCGGCTAAAGTTATTTATGTTGACTTAATAATAATAGCATTTAGAAAAGCAGGTTTCCACATCCATATTTTCTTTCCTATAAGAATCTATCTATCTATCTATCTATCTATATATATATATATATATATATATATATATATATATATATATATATTAGATTTTACTTATCTAATGCCATGGAAGTTTAGATAATAAGTTTCCAGACTATTTTTGTACAGGCATTTAAAATTGGTGTAGACTCTTGAAAATTCAGTATGTTATTGCTATACATCTTATGAGATGACTGACCAAGTTTTATGATTTCAGGTTCAGATGAACAGCTTCAGCAGCAATTAGAATACACCCTACTAAAGCCTGATTGTCACAGCTGGTGAACTTCAAAAATGTAATCTGGACGTGAAGACTCTTTAGAATAAAATTGTGTTTTAAACTTGGAAAAAATGGCACAGAAACGTATGGAATACTTCAGACTGCTTTTCGACCATCTTGCATGACTCGAGCATCAGTTTTTGAGTGACATAAGAGATTCAAGGAAGGCAGGGAGTTTGTGAGGGATGATGAGAGGTGTGGGAGGAGTAAGGAAGTCAATACACCAGAGTTGATTGACCAAAGGGTTAGGATTAGGGTTACTATGTTGAAGTTTTAAGGGAGTTCAGGAAGAGATTCGGTCCGAAGAGGCTAGCACTCTTCAAATCGGGTCTGTGGCATTTCCAGCAGGACAATGAACCAGTCCACATCTCCATCCTTGTCACAGACATTTTGACCAAGATGGGTATCAAGATAGTTCCTCAGCCTACCTATAATGCAGACCTTGCTCCCTGTGACTTTTGGTTATTCCCTAAGCTCAAAGAAAAACTTAGAGGCTGTCGTTATGAGAGAATTGAGGAGATGAAAGACGCTGTCACGAAGGTCATTGACACGCTCACACAAGAGGACTTCCATGGGGCCTTCCAGAAGTTGTTGTAACGGTACAACACGTGCATTGCAGCCGGAGGAGATTACTTCGAAGAAGACTAGTTTCATGTGTGTACTATCAATAAAAGTGCCCATACAGAAAAAGTCTGGAAACTTATTTAATGATCCTCGTATATAAAATCTAATATATATTTATTATTATTATCATTATTATTATTATTATTATTATAATTATTATTATTATTATTATTATTATTATTATTATTATTATTATTATTATATATTAGCTCTATTTCAGATATTTAGCGCTCTCCAAACTATATCACGCTTGGTTCACCACAAACCCACAAAGTGAATTAGGGACAACCAACATTATTTCAATATATACAGTGTATCACAAAGTGAGTACACCCCTCACATTTCTGCAGATATTTAAGTATATCTCTTCATGGGACACCACTGAAAAAATGACACTTTGACACAATGAAAAGTAGTCTGTGTGCAGCTTATATAACAGAGTTAATTTATTTTCCCTTCAAAATAACTCAAAATATAACCATTAAAAGCTAAACCCCTCGCCAACAAAAGTGAGTACACCCCTTTTGGAAAGTTGTCAATATTAACGTACACCATGTCAATTTTCAATATTTTGTGTGGCCACCATCATTATCCAGAACTGCCTCTACTCTCCTGGGCATGGAGTTTACCAGAGCTTCACAGGTAGCCACTGGTATGCTCTTCCACTCCTCCATGACGATGTCGCAGAGCTGGCAGATATTTGAGACTTTGCACACCTCCACTTTCCGCTTGAGGATTCCCCAAAGATGTTCTTTTGGCTTCAAGTCAGGAGACATGCTTGGCCAGCTTTACCCTGGTGTGTCTGGAGTCATTGTCATGCTGGAACACTGCCCTGCGATCCAGTTTCTGGGGGGAAGGGATCATGTTCTGCTGCAGTATTTCACAGTACATGTTGGAGTTCATGTTTCCCTCAATGAAATATAACTCTCCAACGCCAGCAGCACTCATGCAGCCTTAGATCATGACATTTCAACCACCACACTTGACTGTAGGCATGACACATTTACCTTTGTACTCCTCTCCTGGTCGCCGCCACACATGCTTGAAGCCATCAGAACCAAACAAATTAATCTTCATCTCATCAGACCATAGGACATGGTTCCAGTAATCCATGCGCTTTGTTGACATGTCTTCAGCAAACTGTTTGGAGGCTTTCTTGTGTATCGTCTTCAGAAGAGGCTTCCTCCTGGGATGACAGCTATGCACACCAATTTGATGTAGAGTGCGGCGTATGGTCTGAGCACTAACAGGCTGACCCCCGCCTCTTCAATCTCTGCTGCAATGCTGACAGGAATCCTACTCCGATCTTTCAAAGAAAGCATTTGAATGTGACGCTCAGCACCTGCGCTCAGCTTCTTTGGACGACCTACTCGAGGCATGTTCTAAGTGGACCCCGCTCTTTTAAAAAGCTGGATGATCTTAGCCACTGTGCTGCAGCTCAGTTTCAGGGTGTTGGCAATCTTCTTGTTGCCTTGGCCATCTTCATGTAGCGCAACAATGCATCTTTTAAAATCCTCAGAGAGGTCTTTGCCATGTGGTGCCATGTTGGAACTTTCAGTGACCAGTATGAGAGAGTGTGAGAACTGCACTACAAATTTGAACACATCTACTCCCTGTGCACATGGGCCTAGTAACACTAATGAGTCACATGACATTTTGGAGGGAAAATGACAAACAGAGCTCAATTTGGACATTTAGGGGTGTAGTTTCTCAGGGGTGTACTCACTTTTGTTGGCAGAGATCTAGCTTTTAATGGTTATATTTTGAGTTGTTTTGAGGGGAAAATAAATTAACTCTGTTATATAAGCTGCACACAGACTACTTTTCATTGTGTCAAAGTGTCATTTTGTCAGTGTTGTCTTATGAAGAGATATACTTAAATATCTGCAGAAATGTGAGGGTGTACTCACTTTTGTGATACACTGTATATACATACACACACACACACACATATATATATATATATATACATACATACACGCACACACACACACACACACACACATATATATATATATATATATATATTAGAATGAATAGGCCCGTAAGTGATTTCAAATTTGGTATCTAAGTTTTTATTATTTCATATACTTGTACTCTAAACATCTTTTATATTTTCATATATGTAGACACAAATACACATACACATACACACACACACACACACACATCTGTAAAGCAAATTCAGCTTGTACTGCTCATTTACCTGGCTGTCTTCAATAAGGATAGTTTTGGCATTATATAACCCACGAAGGATGATATGCCATCAAACAAAAAAACCAAGCATTTACCTTGAACATATTGTATTCGTTCGTGAGGATGTGTTATATGGTTGAGTATCTATGAAAAGAAATCAACGAAAAGCTTATATTTTACAGGAAGAGCCTTTTCACTCACGTCAGTGAGAGAGAGAGAGAGAGAGAGAGAGAGAGAGAGAGAGAGAGAGAGAAAGAGAAAGAGACGTACGGTCAGAATAAGAATTTACATAGATGAGCAAACATTCTTTACCGAAAAAAGTTCAAATTCCTTTCTAAACAACTATTCATTTTAAGTAACTTATCTTGATTTTAGATTTATCATCCTGAAATCATTGTAGCGTAACGAAACATTATTTCTGTTAGATTTGCCATTGTCGTTCTATCCTTTATTCTCTCTGATTTCAATTCTCTCTTGAACAAATAAGATTCAAAAAATTGTCCGGAAAATCACCATCATCATCATCATCATTAAGGCATCCAGAGAGTACCTATTCCTTTGACTCTCTCTCTCTCTCTCTCTCTCTCTCTCTCTCTCTCTCTTCATCAGTCCCGATCTTGGTAAGGCCTCTAGATGGTACTGAGTATCAACACACTGCTGATGAATACAAATCGGCCATCATTGGTATATCTATATCGAGAAAGATGATCATCCTTCATGTCTTGCCCGTCTTACTAGGATCGTTTGCAAGATAGGAAGCAAGTAGCCGTACAACTCGTTTTGTAAGATGTTGCTTCTAGGATTTGTTTTAAACAGCACGCAGCATCCTTGCTTAATTCTCTTGTAGTTTCTTCTTCAGGCGTATCATTAAAGTCCAGGTCGTGCAATCATACAGTAGTACTGATACTATCACAGCTTTGAAGAATTCCCGTTTTGTTTTTCAGTATTCAGCGTTTCAATTTGGGTTGAGGGATATTGTAGATATTCTTCTCTTTTGACTGTAGGTATATTTCTAGAATATCAAGGTCAGAAAACAGACCTTTCTCCGATATCATTCTAGATTGGTCTGCAGTCTTCGCCTTGTTCTATTAGATCGAGTTGATTCTGTCCAAATTTCTATCGTTCTTTTTC
The DNA here is from genome assembly GCA_963585895.1 of Sepioteuthis lessoniana. Lineage (NCBI taxonomy): Eukaryota > Metazoa > Mollusca > Cephalopoda > Myopsida > Loliginidae > Sepioteuthis > Sepioteuthis lessoniana. The sequence continues at coordinate 75,652,502 of OY757906.1, read as the reverse complement.
CATACCCTCTTTGTGTAGCATTGCTCTTAAAATAACCGTAAAGTTCATATTTTCGTCTTCCCAAGTCCATTTTTTCCATTGGTATCTCGGAGATGAGTAGTTGCTTTGGTCGTTATTTGTCCACTTGAAATTAGCGTAACCAACATTCGCCAGATCCCTTTTGTTTCTTATCAAACAATACACTCATACCTGTTGGCTGGGTCCCACGTTGAATTAGGTTTGGATTTGTCATTTCATCAAAGTAAAAGTCTGCTCTCCGGATTGAGACACAGACTACTTCGACATTGTAGCAGGTGTACAGCAAGGAGACACATTAGCCCCATACCTTTTTATCATCAGTCTAGACTACGTGCTTAGAGCATCTATCGATAAATTCAAAGAAAACGGTTTCAAGCTAACAAAGGAAAGAAGCAGAAGATACCCCGCAAAAACAATCACCGACGCCGACTACACCGATGACAGAGCGCTTCTGAGAAACTCACCCGCCCAAGTCGAAACCCTGCTACATAGTCTGGAACGAGCCGCTGCAGTCATTGGCCTCCATGTCAATGAACACAAGACGAAATATATGTGCTTTAATCAAACAGGTGACATCTCCACACTCAACGGTAGCTCTCTGAAACTAGTTGACAAGTTTTCCTACCTAGGAAGCAGTGTCTCATCAACCGAAAAAGACATCAACACGCGACTAGCAAAGGCATAGACAGCTATCAATAAGCTATCAGTCATATGCAAGTCAGACCTGACCGATAAAATAAAACGTAGTTTCTTCCAAGCAGTGGTCGTTCGGATACTGCTATATGGATGCACTACAAGGATGTTAACTAAACGTATGGAGAAAAACCTTGACGGTATCTACATAAGAATGCTGCATGCAATACTGAACAAGTCCTGGAGGCAGTACCTCCACAAAGCAGCAGCTGTACGGCCACCAACTACCCATCACGAAAGCTATCAAAATTGGACGAACCAGACATTTGGGACACTGCTGGAGAAGTAGGGACGAGCTCATAAGTGATGTACTCCTGTGGAGCCCTTCACATGGCCGAGCAAAAGCAGGACGACCAGCTCGAACCTACATACATTCGTTACTTCAACTATTAGTGCTTGGTACTAATAATTGATACTACTGTCCAGTTGTTTAAACCTGTGACATTCTTCTATGCACAGTCTTTACTTAGAATTTCAATGAGTCCAAATCCTTTACACTGTCCATATATGACGTTTTTTTCAACAGCTTTTCTTCCAAAAGAGATCTAGTCACCTGACTAGACAAGTAAAAGGACAATAATACTACTACGTCTATGTTCATTTTCCGACCTTTTTTTTTCTTTTACTTGCTCAACTTTTCTTCTCTCTCCGATGCATGAATACATATAAAAATCATTCTTAGAATTAAGATTGAAACTATTAAATAATATTTCGATAGAACGGTAAAGATATTTACAGACAAAGGATAGTCTTTAGTATATCAACGAAGATAAGTAAGAATTAGAGGGTAGCTCTGTTACCGTTTTTGTTCTGCTTCAACTACGTCTCTTATTTTCTTGAAACCCTACATATTCCTTTTAAATGGGTATACTTAAAATGATCATCATTATCACGTTGCACTGTCAGCACGGATCTCCCCGACCCTCTCTCGCCACCCGTCTCTATCGTCCATCGCTCCCGGGAAGTCTTCAAGGCTATATCCTGTATCGGCACAGAGCGGTAGAAAATAGATTCTAGCTGGCCAGCCTAGCTTTGCTCGTCCATGTGAAGAGGTCCACTGGAGTATATCGCTTATGAGTTCGTCCTTACTTCTTCAGCAGAGTACTGCATGTATGGTTCGTCTAACTTGGATAGTTTTCGTGATGAGTGGTAGGCGGCCGTACAGCTGCTGTTTTGTGGGGTGCTGCCTCACACAAAAATACTTGAAACAATATAACTGTGAGCAATAAATGGTTATTATTAAATTAAAATTTTTACTTTAAACCATATAATTAGATAAAGATTCTTGAAACCATAGAATTCTGTTCAAATTATTTGTATGAGATAGGAATACTTATATTTAATAATTGTATACGAATAAATGTTAATTAAAACCAGAAGGATGCAAGTTAAAAGAAAAATGCTATGAAACATGAAACATGTAGTTATGATTACATTCAAACATTTAAAAATTAATGGTTTGGGCTTTAAATAACCCATATGGAGTTGATATGTCGTTTACCAAATAAAATAAACCAAAGTAAATGTATGTATTCATTAAGTTTAACTTAGTTTGACACAAGGATGGAAGTATAGGAAACATAGTCATAATTCAACCCACAAAAAATCTACTTGCTCATTAAGTATTACGTCATAAGAGGTACCCCATGTACGATTAGTTCTGTGCTTTGCTTAAAAAACATGTTGCGCTATTTCAGCGATTGGTGATGTTTTTTTATAAGTTGTATAAACAAGGTTCTTTATTTTAAAGATTCTGATTTACAAAAGGTCTGGGTTATGCTCTCTCTCTCTCTCTCTCTCTCTCTCTCTCTCTCTCTCTCTCTCTCTCTCTTGATCGGAGCTAATCGGACAACAATGGAGCTTGTCTTATGATGGAGATACAAAGAATAGTAAACAAAGATTAAGAAGGAGATAACACGACAGCGCATGCGTCAAAAGGAGCCAATATCTTGCACAAAAGCAGCACATGGTTATATGGAGAAGTTAGGAAGACAATGTTTCGACAGTTAAGATGAGATAAGCTCATCAAAGAAGAAGAAGAAGAAGAAGAATATGAGAAGGACATGCTTTTTAGTATATAACTTGCTTAAATCGAATCTTAACGCATCAACAACACCCACAACAACAAAACAACATGACAACAATAACAATGGCAACAAAACAACAACAAGCGGAAGAGGAAGAGGAAAAGATACGAGGATCGACTTCAGATGAGATTTGTACATCAAGAAGAAGGAAGAGGAAAAAAAGGAAGAGGTGGAGGAAGAAGAGGAAGAAAATATATTTGGACCTATTTAAAGTATCAGGACATTAACAAAGAAGAAGAAGAAGAAGAAGAAGAAGAAGAAGAAGAAGAAGAAGAAGAAGAAGAAGAAGAAGAAGAAGAAGAAGAACCGATTTAAGATGAGATTAGCTCATCAACAAAGAGAAGGAAATGATAGGATTTGGGGTAAGAAGTAATCACGTTTTCGGTATTTAACGTACTCACAAGAAAATTTTCTCGATAATCCAATGCAAAAATTATCTAGTTGTGAGATCTGAGAAGCCTCTGTCAATTTTCACCTTTACATCCCGTGCGCTTTTTCCCCGTTTAAGACAAGTAGATATTGGATCTTTGAAATATCAATGGAATTCAACTATAACGATCGCATAACGAGTGAAATTGAACTAGCAGTTCTCTGCTTTTCTATCAATTTACAACACATCGACTGAGTCCAGGAAAATGCGGTTGTATGACTAAGTTCAAAATGTCAAAAGCCGATCAAGAAACAACATTGATGCTACAATTACTATATTGTAATAAAACTTCGGGTCAGTTCTTCTGTGAAGAAAAGGTTCAAAGTAGAATGTAATGACGTCTATCTTGACGTCACACCGGAAAATGCTGACCTTGCAGTTTGGGCGTTTTGGACAACTAGCACCTAAAACTGAATTATGGATCGTTAAGTGCTGTGTTCTTTCAAAAGCTGGACGTTCATGGCCCTCCACAGCTCAGTAAACTGCGAATCGCTCTAAGTGTTCTTGAGAGGACTATTAGAATGGTTTCTTTGTTTATTTTTTAACGACATATCAGCTCCTTATGTGTTAATTAGCCACTACGTCACGAAGATTCTCTCTCAGACTTTCTTATCTCTAGTCATTTGTTTTCACACAGTTGTATGGTTTCAAATTTTCTTATTTAACACCAACAATCTATATACATTACCCAGTCAGTTGGGGCGGTAGAATACACCGAGTGCCTCTCTGCAGGTTTCCTGGATATCAGACAAAACAATCAGATGATGAGGTTCCAGCAAGCTGGAGCTTTGGGAATGTGGAGCACCACTTCATTACCATTGCTCCCAGGTCCACTCTGGTCAAGAGTGGTAGCATATGATAGGGCCCTATCTATGGGTCAAATAAAACTAAACTGCGTACTTATGCTAAACTGAATTGATTGGAATAGAACTATTTTGATATTTAAACTACGTACTTATGTAAAACTGAAATGTTTGAAATAGAACTGTTTTTTTACATTGAAGCTGTACTTACGCTTAACTGAATTGTTTGAAATAGAACTGTTTTGACATTTAACTGTGTATGGACAAAAACTGTTCCTATACTAAACTGAATTGTTTGAATTAGAACTGTTTGACTAAACTGAATAGCTTGAAATAGAAATGTTTTTGACAACTAAACTGTGTGCTCATGCTAAAATGAATGGTTTGAAATAGAACCATTTGTATAAAAATGGATTTGACATTAAATAACCTTCAACTGTTGATATGCCCTAAAAACCCAACCAACCAACCAAGCTATATACAGGTATCAAGTAACTACTTCTATCTAACGATTCTATATTTTTTATTTGTTTTTATTTGTTTTTATACAATTATATAGTTTCAAGTATCTGCCAATGATTATCTTTAGTAGGCAAGTACAGTTTCAAGTGAATATTCTTAATCCAATTCATTTGCACAGTTATATTGTATCAAGTATTCCAATCCAATTCTAATGATTTTCAAAACACTTATTTCACACATAGATGGGACCCTAATAGGTACTACCACTCCGGGCCAGAGTGGACCTGGGAGAAATGACCATGAAAGAATATTCCACACTCCCCAGAACCGGAGCCTCACCACCATATTCTATTTAATGTCATACCCATGAGACGGTGTTTCCGTGTTGCCTTCACGATTTGAATGTTGATTATTCCTTCTCTTTACTTGCTCATCACCATGGCTATAGAGCCCAATCAGACCCTCGTTTTATCTCTGACTTGCAGGATAGAATAATAACGAACTGAAAACTAACAAATCTATTCATAAACATTAAGTGTAATCAAATAGATAATGAGTCCATATCTATTCAAGAATATATGACAAGTCATTAGGTTATTCTACTTTGTTCATACAATAGAGAATATACTTAACAATATATTCGTAAAAACGATTTTCAATATGTTTTGCTTTTATGATTTAGCCTTGTCTTTTTTTTAGTTCACAGAAAGAGCAAAAGACTATTTTTTCAGCGTTCAGTTTTCTTTTTTCTTTTTTTTCTTTTTTTTTCCCCTTTTTTACCCCTTAAACTATGTAGTGTGTTCGTTTTTTTTCTATTTCTTAAAATTCTGGATTTATAGTTACAAATTTAAAACAACATATAAATTAAAGACAATTTTAAATTTGTTTATTTGTATATAACAAGCATTTCTAATTTTGACTAACAAATTTTGGAAAACAAAATTCTCATGCAAAATACGTACAGATTTTTTTTTCTTTTTTTGTTGATGAATTTAACAAAAAATTAGCATTAATTCGGCTCGAACTGACTAAAAATAAGAATTTATATAGTTTTCACTATGTCTTATAACACAAAATTTACACAGTATTCAGAGCAAATCAACGGACATGCTTGCAAAAAAAATCAAATAAGCTTCCGGCGAAAGTAAGCGCACATTTGTAGAAACAAAATTATAAACAAATTCCTGTGGATATTTCTCTGTAAGGGCGTAAAGCATATCAGTTTGGGTCATTGATAAAACTTACTTTAGGTCATCCCATCCTGAATATGGTGAGGGGTGTGACCGAAAGAGTTAATTACAGATTTCTTGAACTTTTAAGCTAAACAAATAGAGAAAAATAGTGGATCTTACACACAATTAATCACTGTAAATATTTTCATGTGAATCCTGAAAAAACCATTGCACAAATAAGAAAACAATTTTTTTGTTTATTTGGATAGAAAATTCCGTTCGTTAATGTACGAATGAAGCAGTGTGTTCTAGAAGTGTTAAAATGTCGGCTAAAAAGACTCTGATATATAAGCGTGTAGCTGTGTGTCTATACGACAGCGGTGGTGACGGGGTGTGGGTGGGAGCTGGCTGTTTGACACACGCCTGTCATAGCAGATAGGTCGCAGCAGACTGGGGTAGGACGGGTCGGGGCCTCCGGAACCTTTAACGCACCCGTTTTGACAACTGCCTTCAACTCTGCCAAAATCTCATTACTTGTTTTCTCATAAAGAGATTTTGGGGAACAAATCGAAGATCCTCAAATGTTCGATGTCACGAGAAGAAGGACGCAACAAAAAATGAACTTTTCGAATTGCAGTGATCATAGCTAAATAAAAACGACTGCTATTTTTTCTTCCCTTACCTTCGAGTTTGAGTATTTCTTTTTGTAGGTACTTCATTCTTTACAGCACAAAACGTTGGTCCTATGGTACAATAGGAAAGGTATAGACAACTATCAACAAGTTATCGACCATATGCAAATCCGATCTCTCTTATAAAAATAAAACGAGAATTCATTTCAAGCTGTATCCAAATCAGTTCTATCATATGGTGGCACTACCAGGACTTTAACGGAGTGCTTGAAGAGAAAGCTTGATTGGAACTAGACAAGCATGCTTCGAAGATATCCTGGAAGCAGTACCCTATAAAACAGCAGCTGTACGGCCACTTGCTTCCGATCTCACAAAGCATTCAAATAAGATGAACGATACATGCTGGACACTCCTAGAGAAGCAGGAAAGAACACATAACAAAAGACCTGCTGTGGGCTCTTTGACACGAACACCACAGTGTTAGCCAAACAGCAAAGACATGTTCAACAGCAGTGAGCAGACACTATATGTAGCCTGTAGGACTTAACAAGAACAGAGGACAATAGGTATGGAAAGCGAGAAAGGGTTATGAGAATCCATACTATCAGCACTTGATGCCGCTGATAAATCATTACCCACTCCAAATAGGTGGTATTGGTATCGCTTAAGTCCCCAAATATACGTTTATTTCTCTTAGAGTCTCAAGTCAACTCTCAACTTTTGTA
>OY757906.1:75617980-75640480 GCA_963585895.1 Sepioteuthis lessoniana | reverse complement strand
ATTTTTTGTATAGTCGTTTCTTAAGAGGCTTTTTTTTTCTCATACTATCCAATCGAATACGAATAATTTTTAAGTTGATTATATTTGATCTGTAGACGAGGCTCTGACAGATACCATTACTCTGGTTCAGAGTGGACCTGGGAGTTATGGAAATGAAGGCGTACTCTACACTCCTCAGAATTCCAGAACTTGAGTCATAATCAGATGCTGTTTAGTGTCATACCCAGGACACCCCATTTTTCTGGAGGGAACCTTTCTCCTCAAGGAGAGATACAGTCAGCGTATTCAAGTCCTGTCGACATGGAAAGTCAACTTAATACTTAGAAACTGCAAATACTGTAAACAACCTTGGGCCTGCAGAGGGCCTTTTTGTCAGGAAAAAAAGCTTATTATATAACAACGACACAATCTTCTTGATATGCTGTTCAACGAAAGTATTTATGAGAGTGTTTGTATTATTTAATGACTACAACCTCTAGCAAAAATAAAATTAGCACAGGGGATTTTTTTAGGTATTTTTATTTAGCAGTAAATAAACAAGGAGCAGATAAGGCGAAAATCAGGTTATTTTTTAATATGTGAACATTTCTTAAACAAACCCGATTAAATTATTTGAATTGATGATACATTTTTTCCCAAGCAATGCAAAGGAAAATATTATGGAATAACTCAATATTAAGGAAAAAATTAAGTAATTTATTGACAAAAAAATTTATATCATTACTTTTTATGATAGCCATAATTCTTTTAGGCATGGATTTCACTAATTTAAAGCAATACATAATTATTTGGTAGTAAAGTTATTTAAATTTTGATGACACTTGACTTCAAACGAAACATTCAACTTGTTTATCTGAATTGTCTTTTTTTATATCAACGTACGTCCCCTTATATATATATATATATATATATATATATATATATATATATATATATATATATATATAATGAAAATATTGAGTATTTTATTACGTTTTACCTTAGGTAATTCTGTCGGTATTTTTCTTTTTACTAGACGTACGTGCTACTTAATTATTCTCAAGTAGCACGTGTGTTTTTCGTCTTTTCATTTTTTACTGAATTTTTTCCCCAGATATCAGTTTGTAGAATTTGCAAATTGCACAATCCGGGGTTTTTTTAGATATAAAGATTAATATATATCTATATATCTATATATATATATATATATATATATATATATATATATATATATATATATATATATATATATATATATATATTGTAACACTTCTAAGCTTTTATGATAATCTTTATTATTTCAGGAATAGATTTTACAAATTTAATTATTTTCAAGTAGCACGTGTGTTTTTCGTCTTTTCATTTTTTACTGAATTTTTTCCCCAGATATCAGTTTGTAGAATTTGCAAATTGCGAAATCTGGCTTTTTTTTAGATATAAAGATTAATATATATATATATATATATATATATATATATATATATATATATATATATATATATATATATTGTAACACTTCTAAGCTTTTATGATAATATTCATTATTTCAGGAATAGATTTCACTAATTTAAAGCCATATTCTTTATCAAAGTTGTTGCCAGGAGTATATATATTTTGATATAAAGAATAGGTACTCTTAATAATGATAGTTTTCTGTGGCGAGTGACAATTTTTAATTGAACCAAATTCTTGCTGTGACGATGATGTATGTAATGCCAAAAGAATCATTCACTTCTTCCAAGATAGATGCACCATTATAATCATGGAACCTCAATGAACCTAAAAATGCTTATCCAAAATTGCAATAGCTGGTGAATACGGAGGATAAGAGGAAATTTCTCAACCAGCCTGTGAGAATTTTATCTAGTCAAAAAAATTGTCGTTCATTATTGTCTTAATCGAATATTACACCACCTGTATAAACTATCGGGACAATGATTCTTTCAGACATATGTCAATTTATCAATGACTACCTTTAGTTAGTTTAATCAGTACCAATACTTGTTCGAATCAATCGTCTAGAAAGGCCTCATAGGAGAACAATCCTGTCCAATCTCACCATAGAAACAATGTAACATTGTTTAGATAAAGACAAACCTTTAGTATGGTTAGTAATAGTACATTACATTCGCCCCAGATTTCTTGTTTTTTGCTTTTAGTAAAGTATCCACTTTTCATCGCCTTTATCAAAAAGAAACAGAAGCAACACATCTGAACATCTACATATTTAAAAGGTTGATTTATTGTTAAGTATATCACTGTCTCCCATGTCATGTAATGTTAATTAGTCTTAATTAATTTGATTAATATACCCGAGTTTTTATTGCTTATTCTCATATTTTTATTTGATCGCAGTTACCATGCAGTGGTCTACCCAATTGTGGAACATTGTTCAAGTAGAAATTTTTTGGTGGGAGGGCTACATCACTGGGTTAGGAATCATCAATGGGCCGCATCTTTTAAAAGAATTTAGTCTCGATTTTATATTTATCTATCTATTTATTCATTTATTTAAGGGACTCTCAGGGGTCACACAGAACACTGCAGCAGGCTGCATTTTGCCTACCACTACACAAAACTTTTGATACATTCCATTATAAGATATTTATTTCATAAAGTTTACAAATCTTTTTTTTTTTTAAACTTTTCAACTTTCTTAAAATACCTAATCAAAAGTGGCTGAAAATGTTCTGTATTTACCGCCATCTCAAATTCTAAAAATAATCATAAAAATATGCTTGTTTTAATATTTCAAAAATACACCTTAAGTGCACAAAGTTTTTTTCTTTTACATTTTTGCGTTTTCGATGCATTTTTACCTTTCTTAAAATACATAACATAACAAGCCGAAAATTTTGTGTATTATCTTACATCTTATATGATCAGCATTTTTTTTAATGACTTAAACATTCCCAATGCCATCAATCAAAAAAGAATTAACTTTTTAGCCAACCTAATATTTTTTATGTCATAATCAATTTCTCATTAAAACTTCAATATGAACGTTAATGGCCTGCTTATTAATCATTTTTTTACAAAATCGTACTTACAAATGTAAATGTGATTTTAAATGATTTTTATTCCAAATAACCTGATTTCAATAAACAATGAAAAAGCCCTTTAAAAGAACTTGAAGAAAATGGACGAAAATCAAGCCATTTCTAAGGCAAGGGAGAGAACTGCTGTTTTCTATTTTCACGGAATTATACTTGCTCTCTGAAACTCGCTTTCTGCTAACGAGCAAAAATGGACAAAGGGAGGTAAAACTTCACTGACTTTATAAAAAACACACTATTATTTATTTTATTCTTATTTGTGTGAAAGTGTGATTGGTTGAGTGATTGATTGACTGACGAATTGATTTTAACGTCATGTCAACCAGTCTAGGGTTATTTATGTCAAGACGTTAGTGAATCACGTTGATTGTTCGTTCATATTTTTTTAATTAGTTGTTTCTTAAGAGCTTTTTTTTTAATATACAGTCTAATCGAATACAAATAATTTTTACATAAATTTATTTGAGATATAGATGGGACCCTAACATCTATTACTACTCCAGGTCAAAGTGGACCTGGGAGTAGTGGCAATGAATGAGTACTGCACACTCTCCATATCTCTAGGTCTGGAGCTTCATTATAAGATGTAGTTTAATGTCGTACCCAGGACAAACTCATTAATAGGTACCCTTTTGCAGGGGATACTGTCAGCTTATGCTACCCCCGCCTACTACGAAGTGTCCAGTTTTTACTTTTAAGTAAAAGTGGCTCGCCAAAGAAACTGTCACTTCTCTCCTGCTTAAGAAACCTGCTATATATCATAACAAAGGTAGCGATTTTTCCTTATAATGTCAACTAATTTGTAGATTTTACGTTAAAAATTACATATTGAAAAAAGAAAAATAGTTATCGAAATAAAAACTATTTTGTTATTCTTTTTAAAAGCTTTTTCTTTTCCTTCACATGTTTAATTTTTTGTAGAAATTTTATAAGAATTCTCTGCTGCAATTTATCAACCTTGCAAACAGGAAATGTTAGTTTGACTGGTAATCGTATGGTCGAATATGTCACTAAATTTTCAGTAAATTAAGATTAAGATCGATTTACCTACCAAAGTTAAAAAAAACTTTCTAAGAGAAACGAATCTTCCATTTTTTTATTTAAGTTCCTTTTTTTTTATTTGACTTTTAAATTTCTTTGTTTGGAGATTAAATTTTAAGTATTTTTAGATATTTTTATGTCTATTAAATCACCAAATCTAAAATACAAATGTAATTCAGAGTTCAATTTCGTGCAATTATTAATATATATTCAGTATAATTTCGACAAGAATAACCCGTATATATATATATATATATATATATATATATATATATATATATATATATATATATATATATCCAGTCAGAGTCCGAAGACAAGTTCAAATTAGGATGGGTTGATTTACAGGAACCCTTTTCCTGTTTTTTTAATTTTTAACGTTTAACCCCTTTTAAATTTTAAAGTTTAACCCCTTTTACTTTCGCCTGATGATATGAATGTTTTTTTCTTCCCTTTTTTTATTCATACATATATATAGACTATAATCCATATTTGGTGTTTTTCAAACTCAAATGAAACATGTGATGTCATCCGATGAGACGAAGAGTATAATGATATTCTTCCCCGAAATAATTTAGTAATGACAATTCAACCAGGTTTGAGTTTTCTTCTAATTGCAGTATGTATATATATATATATATATAAGGGGACGTACGTTGATATAAAAAAAAGACAATTCAGATAAACAAGTTGAATGTATATATATATATATATATGTGTGTGTGTGTGTGTGTGTGTGTGTGTGTGTGTGTGTGTGTGTGTGTGTGTGTGTGTGTGTGTGTGTGTGTGTGTGTCATTCAAATCCTTATCGACTTTCTTTTAGGGTTAGATAGTAGAAGGAACTGGGCTCATTTAACTTTGATATGTCAACCACTCTAAGAGAATGAAAACTCTGAATTTAAACCCATTGTAGGCCTGAAGAAGGATGGCCTCCGCCAGACTATTATTACCAAAAAGACACACACACACACACACACACACACACACACACACATATATATATATATATATATATATGTTGTCATCCACACATATATATATATATATATATATATATATATATATATATATATATATATATATATATCCGACGAGACGGAGAATATACCAACAATATTCTCCGCCGAAAATAAATTTATTATGACGGCTTAACCGAGTTTGAGTCTCCATTTAATTATACTATATATATATATATATATAGGGGTTGGTGAGGATATGACTGCGAGTACACCAATTAATCCCTAACCTAGAGGTGAAAAAGTATTCATTTATTTTACAGAACAGATTTATGTTTCAGCATAAAAACTTCGGATTAAGCACAGTACAAAAATGATTTTTGTACTGTGCTTAATCCGAAGTTTTTGGGGGTTTTTTTTTTTCATTCTCTGATTGAACATAATACAGTGAAAATTTCAGATCATAATTCATCTCACAACTGTCAACCAAAAGAGTCATTTATTCAACCACGTTCGTTTCTAATATAATCTGTTCAATATAATCAGTTTGAATATTATTTCACTTAAACATTTCTGAGTAAATCAGCGGGAATAAATCAGGATTATTTCCCCTTTGACTGGAATATAAGGTTTCACCTTGAAAACTTTTCGTAAAAGAAAATTAGATCATTCAAAATGATTTTAATCTGTGTGGATTTGTATTGAATAAAATTCCTATTCCTCACTTCCCCATAATATAAATAAATACACACACACACACACACACACACACACACACATATATATATATATATATATATATATATAAATATATATATAAATACATATATATATATATATAGATAGATATATAAATATATAAGATATATCAAATACACATATATATGTATAAGATATATTAAATACATATATATATATATATATATATATATATATATATATATATATATATATATATTAGATAAGGTGGAGATAATTAAGCGTTGTCGTAAAACATTACTATACTATGAAGATAGTACATGGATAAAAAAAAGGGGAGGGTGGAAATTTCGACGTTTCTATTGGGGCATATGACGGCGCAGAAATTTGTGAGCTCGTCGGGTGTGTATTATTATATAGTATTAATAAGATTATGGACCCAAGTAGCCATGGCCTGATTATCGTGGATAAAAGTACACCGAAGAAATGTGATGGGATTAGAAAAAGATTGTATAAGCTGTTTGAGGAATTTGGATTTAGGTTAGATGTAACAACAGACCTAAAAATTACCGATTATCTTGATGCTACTTTAAATTTATATAGTGGAACTGTATCTCCATTTAGAAAAAGGAACCAGGATCTGCGTTATGTGAACAGGGGATCTAATCACCCAATACAGGTGTTTAAACATGTACCTAAGGGAATAGAGCATAGATTATCAAATAACTCCTCCAACAGGGAAATATTTGAATGAAGCAAGCAGGAATATGAGGAGGCTTTAAAGAATGACGGTTATAGGGTCAATTTAGAACATAGGGATAGGGATGAAAGTAGCAAGGAAGGAGAAATAGACCTAGGAAATTTTTATGGTTTAATCCCCCTTATAATATGGAAGTAGTTAACAACTTGGGAAAAGAATTCTTCAAGTTTTTAAAAAGAAATTTCCCTAGTGGGAGTCAGTTACATAAGATATTTAATAAGAATAGTGTTAAATTAAGTTATAGTTGCATGCCAAACATTAATGGAATAATAAATAGGAGTAATATAGCTAAATTAGGTACAAAGAAAAATAAGGTGATTGACAAATGCAACTGTAGGGATAAGGTTAGGTGTCCCCTCGAAGGCAAATGTAAGCAAGAATGTGTAGTGTATAAAGTAGAAGTATATAGTGATTCGAATAATAAGAGAAATAAAGAGATATACTTTGGGTCGACGCAAGGGGACTTTAAGACTAGGTACTATAACCATAGAACAATTTTCTCCCACGAGAAATATAGGCATAACACTGCATTATCTAGTTATATGTGGGAACTTAAGGAGAACAAAGCGGTAGATTCTATAATGAAATGGGAAGTAATGAAGAAATGCCGTAAATATAGGGCAGGCAATAGGGCTTGCAGCCTTTGTATGGAGGAAAAATTGGCGATAGCGGCTTGTAAAAGTAGGAATATGTTAAACAAAAGATCGGAGGTGTTAAATAGTTGGAGACACAAAAGGGCGTGGTTACTCTATAATTAGGGATAGGTTTTAGAAAAAAAATTTTTTTTTTTAATTTATTTATTTTAATGCAAATTTGAAGCTAGGTGGTTTTTGGTGAATAAAAGAAAGCGATTTCTCCTAGAATTCAGTCGATGTTAGGATTCCTGATGATCCGTTAAGGTGAAACTTTAGTAGAAGATTTTCGACTCGCGATTTAGGTTAATTTTATAATTGGCTCCATTGTCTTGTGTTGAGCACTTTAGTAATTGTAGCATTGTAGGATTCGCGGAGGGTTTTTTGGTTTTCTTTTGACCACTAGCTGCGTATCCCTTGATTTTTTTTCAAGGGGTCGGACGAGGTTGGCCTTTTCTTTCTTTTTGAGCCAATTTTTTTCCTTTTTCCCCTGGGCGGTGATTCGAGATACTTTTTTCTTTTTTTCTCTTGTTCCTGGCCAGGGTTTTTTTTTTTTTTTTTTTTCTGTACCGTGAATACTGGTAGATATTAGATTAGTAAATATATATATATCCGGTAGACCTGAGTTCAATCCCAGGTCGAGTCATAACAATGACTTTAAAAATGGTACTTGATGCCTCCTTGCTTAAAACTCAGCAATATAAGGTGCGTATCAAGGGTAAAGTGGAGCAATACAGGGAAAGGAGTAACGTCCTCCCCTACACCTCGGTGTAGTAGCTATTGAGAAGGGAGCCTTCTGGTTGCCCTCGACCACGGTTGCCAACTTTACTTTTATATATATATATATATATATATATAAAGAAAAGTTAAAAAAAAAAACAAAAGAATTCAAAATTTGATGAATTTATTATGAAAGTCGATGTTGAACGTTTCCGTTGTAATAACCTTCTTCAAGTCTTTAAATTCTTGAAAAAAGTCGTTAACATAGCGATCAATATTTGATAAAATAACAGAAAAAAAAAGAAAGTGTATATAAAAAGAAAGGTTCATAACTGCATATTCAGCGTTCTTATTTTTGAAAATATTATTACGTTGTTGTCACGTGGACTGATGTTTGAAATTTTTATCGTTTCTTATGAATATAACGGAAGAGAAACAATGACTGAGTGTATTACTTTTAAAAAATGGTGGAAAGGAAAAGAAACTGAATATGAACCTATTGTTCATGAGGATAAATTCAAATTTAATATATGGGGCTCAAAGAAGTATAAATTTATGAAGGGAAAAAATTCATTAAAATTAGATATGTTGCTGTAATTTAGAACTAATTTACCTAAGAAAGGAATAGATTGAAAAACCCGTGGCGAGTATTAACGGAGGATAAAGGTGAAATAGCACTGGCTTCAAAAATTGTCTTAATCTTTTATCACGGATATGAGCTAAGATTGTAGCTGCATTTAAATTGAAGTTATGGTTACTTTTGGATATGTAGGAAGAGTATATGATTAGAATTGCTTAATCTAATGTCACGTTTGTGCTCATATAGACGTTTTTATTTGAATTAGTTTCCTTATTTATTTTCATATGTATGAAGATGAACAAGTGATGTGAGAAATACAAATATTCATTTGTGTTATGCATTTTTTAACTGTTCTCAACTAGTTTCGACCTTGGTTCATCCTTAAATTTTTAATATAGTTTTTAAAGGAATTGATGAGCTATCAGAGGAAGGAAATAAAATTATATATATATATATATATATATATATCCAAGAAAGTCTCCCATACTAGCCAAAGCGCTTTCGACCATTTTGCTGGTCGTTCTCGAGACACGATTTTTTTCACCACCTTAAATTAGACATAAGAAAAATAGCAAAAAGACTTGAATGTCTTCACTTGAAGATCTAAAAAAACTGCGGTCTTTAACCGAACATGCTTGGATAACGACTTGCTGCTTGCCTAAGAATACAATATATATATATTGAGGTGTAAAAGAATTTTTTTTTAAACTGTAAAATTGAAAATATACATGAAAACGTGTGCACAACTGCAAAAAAGGAATGATGTCTAACGCTTACATTGATATCTAGTCCGCTAAACGAGGTCAGAGCCAATTCAAAAAAATATGACTTTAGAAGTTCCTCGATGATTACACAAATATCGTCCTGGACGCCTTTGAATTAGATAATATTGATAATTTCTTGACCGTTCAGCGGAAACATCCATGTGGCGAAAACATTTCTTAGTAAATTTTTGGGGAGGAATACTGACAAGGCAGGACTCTCTCTCTCTCTCTCTCTATATATATATATATATATGTGTGTGTGTGTGTGTGTGTGTGTGTGTGATATAATAAAGATATATTCTTAAAAAAGTGGCCCTTGGGGATATGTGGCCTTAAACTATATCTCATTCAATCGAGCATTGACCCTGACCGACGAACACAGGTTTTGCCAACAGAAAAGTAATTCTTGGTTCTTATTAACAAGTTAAAGAAAAATTCTTTTTTTCTTTTTTTTTTTTTTTTTTTAGAATTTCCGTTTTAAACTTTGGAGTTAAATATATTTTATGACTTCAAACTAAAATGTAAGAAATCACCAAATGTCCGTCCGTATTATCAATTCTCCGCTTTTTTTTCTTTTTTTTTTTTTGCCAGATTTTAACTAAACTTTCTGAAAATCTTAGGGTAATCCCTGAAAATGTTTTTAGCTCTATTTAATGAAGATTATTTGATTTTTGATTCCCAAAAATGAAAACATTTCCTATGCTAATAAAACGTTAAGTAATTACAGCAATTATTTGTGATTAGACGCTTGACATTCAAAAAGAACTGACATCATTTTCAAATTTCTAACCGATAATTTATTTATCTGATAGAATTGGAAAGTGATGATTTATATATTGGGTTGAGTCATGAATGATTTCCTGTTTTTAAAAGCAAGTTGTAACTATTCATTTCAAACTTCCAATGTTTTAAACCAACCGGAAATTATCTAATTAAAAAATTCCTTTACCGGCCATTTTAGTAGTGAAAGAGAAAGCATTATAATTTATACTAAAATTTTACACCCTTAAAATGGAGGAATTCAAAATGTTTATTCGGCATGTAATGTTGTGGGAGTATAACAAAAATACTACAAAAACAGCTAAGAAAAATTCTAGTGTTTATGGCTGAGGTGTCATTACCGACCGCCAAGCTCGACATTGGTGATATATCATTGAGAGAGGAACACCAAGTAGGAAGCTCAACACATCTCGATCAAGATGCTGTAAGATAATTGGTGGAATGTCATCCGCACAAAAGTAATAGAGAATTACCATTTAACCACAACATATTCTAATCTACAATCTGCTGCAATCTGAAAAAGATTGGAAAAGCGAGCAAACTGGGTGATTGTGTTCCTCGTACTCTTAGTGAGAAGAATAAGGAAGACTGCGTATCCATAGTGACAATTCTTCCTTCAAAGAAGAGAAATGACCAGTTTCTCAAGAATATCATTACAGGAGATAAAAACATGGGTCTTTTATGACAATATTTAAAACAAAAGGCAGCGGATTGACATCGATGAATCTTCACAGCTTATATCAAAGAACATCTTAATGGAAGAAAAGTTGTGCTGTATGTATGGTGGGATTACCTCAGTATAAGTCATTCTGAGTCTTTAAATCACAATTTTACACTCAATGCAAACTTTTACTCTCAACAGCTGCAACGTGTACATAAAAAATCTTTTGAGAAAACTTCCCGCATACGTCAATAGGATAAACATTATGTTTCTCTCTATGATAACGCAAAGCTACATTCAGCGAGAATCACGAAGGAAAACATATTGAATGTAGGCTGCTTTGTTCTACCCTATCCAGACTTTACACTAAGTGATTTACATCTTTTTGGTTTACTACAAAATACTCCGAATGACAAAAAAACTCTCTGAAGAATATCAGATAAAAATGTTTATAGAAAACATCTTGAGCTCAAAACCAAGTGAATTTTACTAGAGAGAAATCTACAATCCACCCAATAAATGGCAAGAGGTGATCAAAAAGAATGGTAAATATACTATTGATTGAAATTAATTCATTGTTAAATTATTCATCGATGAATTATACTTAACTAAAACGGAAATCATTCATCAATGTTTATTACATCCGCGGTCATCCGCGGTCATAAAGATGGACACAAAACTCGGTCCAGTTTAGCATTATGTGGAAATTGTAAATCAAACCCCCATTTTAAAAACCTTTTACTCTCTTGACTTTTTAAACACATTTTTTTTCGCAAAAGGGAAAATATTTAGAATTAGTGATGTTCATTTCCATACAAAGAAAATAAAATGATACTGAAAAGGATTTTTAATAGAAAAATTGGTACCTTAGTAATGTAATTATGTGTATACAGAAGATTTTTCACAATGAATATATTTCTGATATTAGATTTTAAAAATAAGATGCATATTAAGTATATACGAATAAAATATTTTAGCACAAAGCACTTTCTGAACTTCAGTGATCCTCTTAAAAACCGCACATAATGAGCGTAAATGCTCCTAGTTATAATAAGTAAGTAAAGTTAGCGACCATAGTCGAGGGTGACCCGTATTAATTTAAAGCTCTGTTTCGAAGTCTTCAACTTTGAGCAGTTTTATTTCAAAGTTCGTTTTAAGCGAAATAATCTGTGGTGATTCTTTTTAGCTGAGTAATCTGCTTTGAAATACAAACATTATTGATAATTTGCATATAAACCTACGTTTTCTAGTATTCATCTCTAACATTAAAAATTCGCAAACAATTATATGGTTTCAGGTGACTGATAATAATCCTTACTAAACAATTACAGTTTCAAATAAATATTCTTTATCCAAATAATTTGCATAGCTATATAATATCAATTCTTGTCTAATACGAATAATCTTCAAACATATCTATTTGATCCATAAATGGAAACCTCACATTTACTACCTCTGTATCATTTTGAATTTTGCAGCATTTTTGTAGGCTGGTATCCCAACTCATTGATCGTGAGTTGGGTTCTTCAGCCTTGTTTAGGCAACAAGTCTAGAAGAAAGAAAACTCTGAATACAAACCTGTTAAACTCCGCTTAAAAATTGACTCTGTATCTCATCCTGCCCGTGCGGAGGGGTTAGTACATACATACATACATACATACATACATACACAGTGAGTCAGATAGGTAGATAGATACATATATACATAATTCTTATATGCACTCGAATGCATACTGGGACATACGTTTATTTTTATACTGTTAAATGAGTATATTTGTACAGCGAGTCAACGTATGGGTGGTTTGTATTAAAAGGAATTTTAAATGAAATCACGTCGTACCATCAAGTGTAATGATACAATTATTGGCATGAACTGATCAAGTAAACAATAAGGCGTGTATTGAATACTCAGATGTATACAATCCACTGTTTGCTTTCGTCCCACGAATACATATATTACATCTACCTTGATGTTTGTTATCCGACCGTCACTTTACGTTCTGTTCCGGTTAGTAAAACAAACTTAGTTTTCTGTCGTTTTTCATTGACTAAGTCGATCTGTTTTCCTCGGTTTTTACATATCCAGTTCATTTTGCATCGTAGTCAGCAATTTCTTTTTCTTTTCTTATTTTATCGTTTATTTTGTCTTTTGCTGAAAAAGTATTTTTTTTATGGCTCCTTCGGCATCTTCTGTTTTAACTATCTTTTCACATCAACCATTGAAAAAAAACAACAACTTTGCACTGTACATGCAATACAACATCTATTTGCAGATCAAATTCTGTTAAATAATTCATTAGATAGTTCTCAAAAATGCCCTCTTAAATTTTTTTTTCTTACCAGTATTTCTGAAATCATTCAGTTTAATCAATTTTTTTACGCTATTGCTGTTTTTGATCAGATTAGTCCATATATTCCAAAATATATTTCTCTGAAAGTGAAAAGATTGAATTAGTTAAAAGATATAGTTTTTGAAATCTGTCTTGACATTAAATTTCCAGTTCGAAGGAAAATATTGAAATATTAATTAGAAATCCTAATGATTATTTTGCAAGTTTCTATTAGATCACCTTCTTCCTTTTTGTAAAGTAAGTCAGTAAAGATGGTGACAGTAGTCGAGGGTGACCCGAAGGCTTCCTTTTCAATAGCTACTACACCGAAGTGTAGGGGAGGGTGCTACTCGATTCCCTGGATTGTTCCACTTTACCCTTGATCCATACCTTATAATGCTGAGTGTTAAGCAAGGTGGCATCAAGTACCATTTTTTTTCTTTGGTATGACTCGACCTAGGATTGAACCCCGGTCTTCCGGACCATTGGAGAACACTCTACTCATTAGGCCAATTGCCAGGGTTCATCCTAATTTCTTCCATCTCTCCCAATAACAGTAATCTTTTACTTTTTTTAAATTATTTTTGTCAATCTTCTTTGTACACCTTCTAATATGACTCTCTATTTTCCATTCACTGGAGCCAAGGCCTGAGTACAATAATCTATATGAGGTCTTATTATGGTTTTATGTATTCTGAAAACAGCATTTATCTCCCTTGAAATAAAATTTTCTAGCCATCAAGCCAATCATTCCATTTATCCTCGATACAATAAATGAAATATAATTGTTAATTTTAAATGTATCATCAAAACTAACCTTAGATCACATTCCTTATTTACTTGAAGCACATTTGATGCTTGAAGTACCTGCGAAGTTAATTACTAATGTTAAATTAACTGTCTATTGTAATTTTATTAATTTTCTCTTTTCAAGTTTTGGAAATTTAGACTCTGTATAATTAGTTTCGTCTTGCAGTAATATGGCTTCCTGATGATTGTTGCTTATTGTTTGGTATCCCCTCCTTCACAGCGAAGCAAATTATTTACGTGAAAACTTTTTTCTGGTTCTAATAAGTATGTATACCAAATTTGACACGTCTACAAATCATGTCGATGTCGAAGACAGGAAAACAGAATGTTCCATCAATTTATATACTTGCATGAGGTTTCATAAGCAGCACAGATAAGAATTAAAATTCATGTTTTTATAATTTTCTTATTTCAATTTTCAATGGATAGGTCTTCATATTGCTAACACTTACAAATAATAACTTTTACTTTATAAAGAAGAGGAAACAAATTTTTAATAAAGATTATAAAAGACAAAAATTACAGAATTTTAACAGAAACCATGTAAGTACAATTGTATAGTTGCACCACTTTAACCAAGTCCTTGGAGAAAAACTTAGATGGGAAATACGTAAGGATGCTGTGTACTGTTCAAAACAAATCTTGGAAGAAGTACACTGCAAATCAACAGCTGTACAGCCACTTGTCAACCATCTCAAAAACCATCCAAGTAAGACGAGCAAAACATGCTGGGCACTGCAAGAGAATTATAGACAAACTTATAAGCGAATTCTCCAATGGACTTCTGGTCATGGACACACTAGTGTTGACTGACCAGTAAAAACTTGCATTCATCTACTCTGAGTGGACACAGGATTCCATCAAGAAGACTTGTCAATAATGATAACTGATAGGTACTGATAGTGAGGGAATTCCAAACGAATCCATGCTATCAGCACGCCTTGATGATGATGACGATGATGATGACGACGACGATGATGATGATGACTATGCTGACGATGATGATGTTTATCTTGAAATCTAGAAAATATTTTTGTAGAAGAGGAATTGATTTTTTCCGATAGTAAGCGCGTGTTATTTGTATTAATTTAATAAAATAAATGTCATACAATGTATATGATGTATGAGATATATTCAGGAATTTTCGAGACTGAATATGTATATCCTCATACCTATTCTCACATATGACAAACTTTTTAGGTCATTGGGTTGCCAAACTAAAAAAAAAGTCCCTTTCGCAGCATTTCTTAGGTTAACAGTAAGGTTACTTGACGTTAACCATCTCCGCTCTAACAAGCAACAACAATAATCAAGTTTTTAATGCCGTAACGAATAAAGAATTATTTTTACTTTTGACTGGGCTTAGGATAAACCGACTGCATCGTCTGTAGAGGGGTAAAACCCCTACCAAAAAAGGGATGCCCTGAGCATCTGGTGTTGAGGCTCTAGTTGCTCTGGGGAGTATTCCTATCATTTCATTTCCATTACTCCCGTGTCCACTCTGACACATAGTAGTAGCATCTGTTAGGATCCTATCTATGGATCAAATAAATCTGTTTTAAATTTATTACTAAGGGATATGAATCCTAGAAACCATATAACTGTGTGCAAACAAATGATTTTTTAATAGGAATAAAGAACAATATAACTGTATACAAATTATTTGTATTTGATAGGAATACTTGATATAACTGTGCAAACAAATGATTACGGTCCAATAAAGAGTGCAATTCAAAAGAAAAATGGAATGGAGGTCCGGAAAACCGGGGTTCAATCCCAGGTAAAGTCATATCAAAGACTCAAAAAATGGTACTTGATACCTCCTTGCTTAACACTCTGAATTACAAGGTACGTATCAAGAATAAAGTGGAGCAATCCAGGGAGAGGAGTAGTGCCCTTCCCAACACTTCTGTGTAGTAGCGATTGAAAAGGGAGCGTTTGGGTCTCCCTCGACTACAGTCGGCCAACTTTTACTAATAAATGAAACAAAATTTCAGCATTAAATAGCCTATAAGGAGTTGACATGCCGTTAAGCAAGCAAACGAAATCAATCTATCGGTACTTTTATGACGAGCTGCATTCACTTGTTCTACTTTTCCAAAGGTTTCCAGAAAGAACTTATTCTGTAGTTCCTCAAACACAAGATATATAGTCAATTCTATTTTTTAGAACATTCTGCCTTGTGGATTGACCTAATATGAATGAATGAATATCTGCAATAGGGATAAATAAACATAAATGGATATGGATGTCCGTTGTGAATGCTTCCTTCCAAGTTGAAACGATGAATTTTTCAAGACCAATGTGGATAAGTCTTTTATTCTATCATACTTTAGATTTCTGTTTTATTATCCCTTCACCTTTTTGCGGGGGGTGGGTCCATTTGGTTATATTCTTACCCTTTATTTAACATTTTTCCATATAGTGGCAGGTAACTTCGTAGTAAGCAAGTTCGAACTCCAATCACACAATTACTTTTTCTTTCGGACTAATACTCAAGGAAAACACCCTTATCTCCTCCGAATTATGGGTTAAATAGTACCTCAACTATTCTTCGACAAAGATGACTTTTGCATTAAATAACTCACGAAGGTTGATATGCCATTAAACAAAGAAACCAAACCAAACCAAACCATATAGAATACCCAACTGGCTCTGTTTACAATGGCTTTATCATATTTACCCAACCCCTCCGCTCGGATAGGATATGACACAAGGTTACTTTTTAAGCGGAGTTTAACAGGTTTGAATTCAAAGTTTCCCTCTTCTTAGACTAGTTGCCTCACCAAGGCTGAAGAACATAGTCTGTCCTACTATTTACCCATAGCTGGAGGGAGAATAATTGGATTCATGCCTTTCCCAAGGGTATTAGTGCTATGCAATCAATCTCGTCGTCGCCATGTCCATTTCCTACGACGATAACCATAACACCACGGGCACCTCCTTTATAGATTCAAAAATATCTTCATATCATTTGGATATATTTTACTCTGTGCCAATCAGGTTTTGGTTTCGGTTTCTTTGTTAATAGTATATCAACCCTCGTGGGTTGTCCAAAGAATGATCCTCGTGTATATATATTCCACTTAACTCTTATTTTATCTGAATTGTCTATTGTAATGGAAACTTGCGATTACAAAACAGAATTTTAAAAATATATTAATAATGTTAAATAAAACCTTAAATGAGGAATATAGAATATTTCATTGAAAAATTACACATCATTTTCAGCTATTTTAATTGTTTTCAAAAGCTAAATTGTGTAAATGCCTTTTTTTAAAAATACGTTTTAAATACTCGCAGTCATTGTAATTGGAAATGGATTTGGTGACCCGGGTTCAAATTTTAAATGAAGCCGTTTGTATTTCACATAGTGAATGGTATGAAGCCAACTATTCTCTCTCCTGATATATCCTTAGTGATATCAATGCATTAGATGTATGGTAACCAGTTTGGGAGAAGGAAAACACTGAATTCCAACAAATTGTACGCAACCTACAGAGAGGTTGAGTAAGTATATATTGTTAAATCACATTGAAAACCTTAGTTTCCATCTATACATCGAAGTTAAATTCGTGTAGTACTTAACTTGGTGACCAAACAGCTGGTACGATAAGCCACTTGAAGTCTGCGTGCCAGACTAAGTAAGCAAAGCTTAGTAAATAAAAAGAAAACATTTTGCAATTACTTAAGTGGCCCAAAATACTTTTGATTCTTCTAAAGACCGTCCCACATGCAAGAAACGTTTGGCAACTACTGATAGAGGAAATTGCAAATGTGCACTTCTCATGTTGCCTTTAGCTCTTTTCCATTTTGTGTAATATTTTATTTTCCCATTTTTGACTTAAGTGGGAATTTACCAGACGAAAGATTGCTTTCAGTTTCGTGTCAGAATAAAGTTTAACAAAAATATTTCTTGTTAAACTTTAGATTTAGATTTTGGATGTAATTACTTGGGCAGGGCTAAACTTTTTAAGTATAAATGAATGGGTATACTTTAATTTTTTTTTCTTTCTAGACTTTTACAACTATAAATATTAAACGGTACGATCCCTTGATAGTTGATGGGTGGCCCGCATACAACAACATCGACCAAATACAATATAGAATCTATCCACATTCTTATGTAATCATCATAATCTTCAAGGCGTGCTGATGACATAGATTCCCTTGAGTCTCTATCTCTATCCGACCCTATTGGCCATCGCTTTCAATGGGTCCTTTAGACCGTACCTAGAGTCAGAGTAGAGTTCTTGCTGGTCTGCCAACGCTGGTAAGGGTTAGGTGTCCAAGGAAGAACGTTTCATGAGTCTGTCCCTGATTCCCTTATAGTGCCCAACATATCTTATCCATCCAACTCAGATGGTTTGTGAGAAGTGGGGTAAGTGGCCGTAGAGCTACTACTGTTTTGTAGGGTACTACTCTTTTGTGGAGTGCTGCTTCTAGGATTTGTTCAGAACATCCTTGTGTTGTTCCTATCTAGCATTTTTTTTCTTCAGGAATAAATACTCAGAATTTTGTTGATCCATCCAATGAGGAGATCCATGCACGAAAATAGTGGAATGTCCCCCGACGGAACAGTTTGTACTCGAGATGTTATGTTCGAGCCTTCAGTGATTAAATTTTCGTGGCATTATCAAATAAAGAGACAGACTAGAAATTGCATATTTTCAAAATGTATCTTAATTATTATGAGTTGTTACATCTTATATAGTTTGATTTGGTTTGGTTTGTTTTAATAGCATATCAACTCCTTGTAGCTTATTAAATGTCGATATTTGATTCAGTTTTTGAAATTTACACTTTTTAATATTTGTCTACCATCATTTGTTTGCAGACAATTATATGATATCAAGTGTTTCTATGGATTACTAATAATTTGGGGGGTTCACGTAGTGTTGTGGCTAACGTGCTGGACTGCGACATCGTTGTAAGCGAGTTCGAACTCCATTTGTATTATTACCTTCACTTTCGGACTAAACTTTTAGGAAAGGTATGAAACCCGTTATCCTCTCAGCTTATGGGTTAAATAGTACCACTACGATTCGTCGACAAGTATGGCTTTGGCATTGAATAACCCACGAAGGTTTATATGCTATTAAACAAAGAAAACAAACCAATCAAACTTTTTTCTATAAAGATGGCTTTGGCATTAAATAACCCACGAAAGTTGATATGCCATTAAATCAAAGAAGTCAAATAAACCAAACAAATGGTTTGCACACAGTTGTATTGTTTCAAGTATTCTTTTTCTAATGCTAATAATTCATACATAATTGTATGATTTAAAGTAACAATTCTTTTTGAATAATAGTATTTTCTTTACATACAGTTATATAGTTCTAAAATATTCTTCTTTAACAGTAAAAATTTTGCTAACGACTAATAAGAATTATAGTCTTTTGTAAATAATTATATCTTAAAGTAAGTCAAATAATTTCCAAACAGTTGTACCGAATCAAGTATTCCTATCCGATACTAATAATTTATAAACAGATCTATTTAACCCTTTGACAGAAACCTAACAGGTATTACCACTCCAGATCATAGTGGAGCTGGGAGTAATGGAAATGAACGAGTTCTCGAGAGTTCCAGAACTGAAGCCTTACTAACAAATGCAGTTTAGTGTCATACCCAGAACACACTATATCTTTAAGAAAAGTAACCATACTCGTATTTCTTTTTATACTGTTATAGTTCATTTTTTTTATAATCTTATCAAATAAATCTTCTATCTTGTAGAAAAGTAATCATTCTCCAGATATTCCTTTTTAATATTTACCGTGAGAAAGAGTCTAGATAAAATGTTATTTGCATAGTACGAGAATGTCTAATCTTTACGATTTCATGTATACTTTCTTCATAAGATTAGTTATAGCAACTACATAAATGAAATTCAAGATTTCCTTTTAATTAACAAGATCTACAATATCGCCTGAGAATAAGTACGTCACTAAGATTTTTTTAATAAAAAAGTAGCGGAACATAATAAAATAGAAATTATTATGTACTATTAATGACCATACTCTACAGCATTAAAATAATGTAGCAATTCATACATAAATACGTATACTCCACCCCTCAGTCACGGGTAGAATGTGCAACACAAGATCAGTTTAGATATGTAATTTTTTTACACATGCAGGTGTATAAATACCCTATCCGGTGGCAAAAGCTGCTCGGTAGCGCCAGGAGTGGCAGTACCGCCTTGAGCTACCGAAACTGTGTTATCACCCTGGTTGGCGGCTGATGAGGCTAGGGTATCGCACGTGCTTTCAAACGTTGTATGATGAAAAAAAATGTAATTTTTTACACATGCAGCTGTGTGTGTGTGTGTGTGTGTGTGTGTGTGTGTGTGTGTGTGTGTGTGTGTGTGTGTGTGTGTGTGTGTGTGTGCTATACTATATATATATATATCCTATAAATAAGTACACTCTTACCAATTTTTAATAAAAGATTTTTTTCCAAATATACCAATATTTTAACATTTGTAGTGGATCATTAGACACTCAAAACGCATATTATTAGACCTCATTTATTACTAAACTCTACAGTAAAGAGTGTGCTTATCTTCGGAGTTCTACAGATTCGTTTTTGTTTTGTTTTTTTGTTACAGATTTTTTTAAAGAGATAATAACTAATGATGTCTTAAATAATGAAATCCATGAATCCTTAAATAAGAAAATCAATTATAAGTATCGGATAGTAATACTTGATACGTCACAACTGTTTGGAAATTATTTGACTTACTTTAAGATATAATTATTTACAAAAGACTATAATTCTTATTAGTGGCTAGATTTTTACTGTTAAACAGGAATATTTGGAACTATATAACTGTATGTAAAGAAAATAATATTATTCAAAAAGAATTGTAACTTTAAATCATATAATTGTGTTTAAAATATTTAGTATTAGAAAAAGAATACTTGAAACAATACAACTGTGTGCAATGAAGGGGTACTCTGCATTCCCCAAAGTACCAGAATTACTGTAGCCTCACGATCAGATGGTTTGATGTCATAATCAGGACACTCGTTGGAGGGTCTTACCTCTCTGCAGAGATGCAGAGATGCAGAGATGCAGTGGCTGTGTTCAACAGCCTCAACTGACTGGGCTGGGGGTGTATGGAGTGCTCCTTCATAATTATTATTTGTTTATAAAGAATTATTATTATTAGTTACTTGAAACCATATAACTGTGTAAATAAATGACTATTATTGAATAGAAATAATTACTCAAAACCATGTAGGTATAAGTATTAGAAAGGAATAATTGAAACTTTTCAATAGTATCCAAATTATTTCGATTAAATAAGAGTACTTAGCATCATATTACATTAAATTATTGGTATTACTTGAAGTTATAATTGTTTACTCAGGATTATAATTAGTTACTTGAAACGATATGTGCGCAGTTACAAATAACTATGATTGAATATAAATTAAAACCATATAATCATTAGTATTTGATAGGAATACTTGAAAACAGACAAATGTGCACAAATTATTTGTATTAGATAGGAATACTTGATGTCATAATACTACGGGAAAAAAAGTCTAAAGAGACAACTATACAAAAAAATGTAAATATATATCAACAATGAACGCAATTCTCTTACCTCCAGACATAAAATAGCTCTAGACTGGTTGATATGCCGTCAACAAGAATTCTGCCTTTAATAATAAGTCTACATTGTATATGTATATAAAATATTATCAATTATAAAAATAGTTTGAACAAATTACATTTTTTCAATTACGAATATGATCCAAAAACAACTTCTTTATTTGATTGATGTTAATTTCCAGACACTAAACATTAATACTTGATATTGCCATTAAAACATTATTGTAAAGAATTAATAATTTTTAAAAAAGAAAAGAAAATATCAAGTATTTTTTTTTTTTTAATTTAACACCCAAGTGTCACGAACGATGACTGAATTCTGCAGATAACGGTTTAAGGGAGATAATCGAGGAACATCTCCGACATCTTAGCAAATATTTTCATAAAACAGCCCTTTAAGAAATCGTTTACAAATAAATGTCAACGAAGATCGCTCAATATTTTTTACCCGATATTTTAATAGATTGATATAACAGTTTCAGAACACTGGGTGCAATAGAAACTATCAGATACATTGTCTGTCACAGTCGTAACATGGTACTCCCGTTGGATTTTGTTTGTGTGTGTGTGTGTGTGTGTGTGTGTGTGTGTGTGTGTGTGTGTGTGTGTGTGTGTGTGTGTGTGTGTGTGTGTGTGTGTGTGTGTGTGTGTGTGTGTGTGTGTGAATTGGTTTATAAACATATATATCTTAAAATACAGGACGTTTCAGAAAAATTGATAACATTTCATAATCTAATAACTTGACCAATTCTTTTTCAAATGATCTCAAATTTTAACAGCACATGTAGAAACAACTCAAAATTTTATGTTTATTTTTTTTCCTTTTGTTGGGGGGGTGTTTGTTTGTTTTGTTTGTATTTTTATTTTGTTTTTTAGTTTGTTTGTTGTTGTTTTTTTTTGTTACTGTTTATGTTTTTTTTTTCAGGGGGGGGTCAGTATTTTTTTATTTATTTATTTTTTTTATTTTCATGTATAGAAATGACATTCACTGGAAAACAAAAAGCGTTTAAATATTAAACATAGAATTTTAAATTGTTTCTGCCATGCGGTTAAAATTTGAGATTATTAAACGAGAATCGGTTAAGCTATTAAATTACAAGTTT
>OY757906.1:75605480-75612980 GCA_963585895.1 Sepioteuthis lessoniana | reverse complement strand
TTTTAATTTTCTTCAGACAAAAAGACACCAGAATTTTATCTTGACTATCGGACTCGTAAAACTTAAAGTCGCTCGTTATCAACCTTACTTTTAATTTCTTTATATGGTTATATTTTCCCAAAACTTTCGCTTCAATATACTCTTTTTTATATTGAGCACTTTAACTTTTTAAAAAATTTCCTGTCATCATAGCATATATATATATATAGAGAGAGAGATAGAGAGAGAGGGGGAGAGAGAGAGAGTGTGTCTTGTCCATGAATAACTAAATCTTTGATAAGTTTTGTATAAAACTTTATTTTTTTAACTTAGATACCAGGATTGTATAATTTCTTTTGAAATCAAAACGAGTATCAGTAGGTATCATTTATTACCAAATTCTCCTGAATAGAAGCATCATAAACCGCTGTCACAATGGGTACACTGGTCGAACTAGTTCTAAATTTGAATTTCGCACTAATGGAAAGAGAGGACTTCGGACGAATAATCAAAATCTAACATGAAATTAGACAATAGTAAAAGAAATTTTAAAGCATCTTTGTATATCACGCAAATGAAAATAATTTTGTACAATAACTTTAGTATAAAAATGCTCTTTCCCCTAAAATGGAGGTGTGCTTAGCGTAACGATTGTCGTCGTAGGAAATGGAATCGGTGACACTTGTTCAAATCCTGGATGAAGCTGTTTGCGTTTCACTTCGCGCCAATGCCCTTGAGAAAGGTATAAACCCATTTCTCTCCGCTCCCTACTTCCAGCAATGGATAAGTAGTTGGGTAGATAAGTTTCGTAAGCCTTAATTAAGCAATCAGTCTAAAAGAAGTAAAACTCTCAATTCAAACCAACTTGTAAATGCATGTAAAAGCATGTATATCTTATTCCATTACAAATGGATGTTTCGGTGCTGTAACGGTTATTAGCACAGAAACTAGAATCGGTGAGCCGATTTTTGATTCTGATCACATCTGTTTGCGTTCACCTTACTCTATTGCCATTGGGCATGAATCCATCTCGTCTTCCAGGGCTACTAATATGGATAAAATAGGAGAGTAGAATCTCTAACCTTAACAGGGAAACCTAGAAGAAAGACAACTCTAAGTTCAAATACCCTTGACCAACTTGGAAAGGTAAGGGACATTACCTCCCATATCTTACAGACCTTAGTTAAATCCTGAGTCCTACGATAGACCCTGAAAAGGGTTACCGAAATGAAATCGAAATTATGATTTATCCTTCTTGCTACATAATGAAAGGAAATAGACAGTATGAATTAAGTAGATGTCTTGCTTTAAGTCCCTTAAAACCTGTTCTTTTATCCTTTTACACTTTTTACCCTTCCAGATTCAAAAACTGTTTTCGTACTGCTCGATCTTAAGGCTAGAGAATTAGATTTGAAATAACCAAAATTGATTTAAAAAATAGTACAAACGGCTCATGAAATGTTGAAATTTATCAGATGTCGAAATCATATGAGTCTGCATTAAAATATTACATATAAAAACCAATAAAAGTGTTGACGGCTGTTTTTGCCTGCCAAAACACGCGCGCGCGCGCACACACACACACACACACACACACACACACACCACACACACACACACACACACACACACTCATACGCACACAAACAGGAACGCACTGATAAAAAAAAAGCGATATTACTTCAGAGGTAAAATTCGGAGGACTATATGTATTTCTGTTGCGGCGAACTAGTTTTTCATTTGTATTTAGTAAGATATTTAGGGCCTTCATCAAGTTGTGAGAGTAAAAAAAGTTTTAATATAAAAAATTTCTAATCAACATCATATGAAGCTCGTAAAGGAGTGGAACGTTATGATACGTTCCATTCCTTAGTTTCAGATTAATACACGAGGGAAAGGTTTGAACCCTATCATCCGATCCCCGTATTTGGGTATTAGTGTCACGAGTGTTCTTCTACGAAGATGGCTTTGGCATTAAATAACACACAAAAGTTGATATGCCATTAGACAATGAAACCATACATAAATATATACATTTATCGTTACGTATATACACACACATATAAAACACAATACCTATATATATATATATATATATATATATATATATATATATATATATATATATATATATATAAAACATAATATATATAAGTATGTATAACATATTACACATACATATAGATATATGTGTGTGTAATGCAATACATATACACACGCATATATATATATATATATATATATATATATATATATATATATATATATATCAGATCAGATTCTCTCAGATGATTGTGTGTTCCACAACCTCATGTTCATAATTCGATGATTTTAGTTTTTATACCTGGTTTGGCATAATATGAACTTTTCTTATTAGTATTTACTTTTATTAATTTACTAATTCTTTTCGGTTTCGGAAATGTTGATTTCTAGACCTTTTATATTGTAATCCTGTTGCTAACTGACACTCAGAATGGAGTTCGAATTTGTGTAACGTAGACATTTTTAACATTTCATTCAATGACAAGCTTTAAAATATATTCTAATCTGATCGGTTTGGTTTGGTTTTACGATACATCAACCGTTGTTGGTTATTTAAAGCCAAATCCTCTTTATACATATTAGTCAAATATATGATTTTAAAGACATTTTGTTGATAACGTTTTTGAACGAGCCAAAGCGCATTCTTTTGAACGCAGTTAAATGGTTCCAAGTATTGCTACGTATAACTAACAATTAAATAAAATATCAGTCATTTGTTTACACACTGTTTTATGTAAAAATAGTTCTATTCTTAACAATTCAATTTAACATATGTCATTTGTGTACATATAATATAAGAAATACTAATAAGAAAATACATATTATGCCAAATTAGGTAAAAACCTAAAATCATCGAATTATGAACACGAGGTTGTGGAACGCACAATGATTTGTTTGGACACAATTTAAATGTCAGATAGTTCTATTTAAGCCATAGATTGCCCCTATCATGTGTTACCACACTGGGCCAAAATGGACCTGGAAACAAAGGCAATGAAGGGGTACTCGGCATTCCCCAAAGATCCAGCATCAGATTGCTTAGTGTCATTATCAGGACACTCATTATGGGAGTCTTAGCCCTCTGCAAAGATGCAGACGGCGTATTCTACAGTCCCAGTCGATATATATATATATATATATATATATATATATATATATATATATATATATATATATAACTTTTATACCGAGGATAATCATTGTGTAAGGGTCTTACCCATCTGCAGAGATGCAGTCGGTGTAGTCTACTGCCCCAGCTGACTGGGATATTTCAAATCTGAAAATAATTTAACCTCTTATATATATGAAAGGTTGTAGAAGGACAGTAAAAAGTAAAGTTGACGACCGTAGTCGAGGGCGACCCGAAAGTTCCCTTTTCAATAGCTACTAGACTGGAGTGTAGAGGAGGGCGTTACTCCTTTCCCTGGATGTTCCACTTTACTCTTGAAACAAACCATATAATGCTTAGTATTAAGAATTTCTTGAGTCCTTGGTATGACTCAACCTGAGATTGAAACCCAGTCTCCTGGGCCCTGGCGAACCATCTTCCACTAAGCCAATGTGCTGGTCAGAAGGACAGTAATGGTACTATTTAACACAAAATTGGGATAGTGTTCGCCAATGGCCCAGGAGACCTCGGTTCAATCCTAGGTCGAGTCATACCAAAGACTCAAAAAATGGTACTTGATGCTACCTTGCTTAACACTCAGCATTATAAGGTAAGGATCAAGGGTAAAGTGGAGCAATCCAGGGAAAGGAGTAGCGCCCTCCCCTACTCCTTGGTGTAGTAGCTATCGAAAAGGGAGCCTTTGGGTCACCCTCGACTTTGGTCGCCAACTTTACTTTATATATATATATATATATATATATATATATATATGTATGTATGTATGTGAGTGTGTGTGTGTGGTTCTTGCTCTTTTTCAAAAGTCACACGTTATACTTTCAAAATCTTTCCCAAGATCCTGGGTCTCAAGCCTAAAAAATTAATTTAAAATAATTATAATTGTCAGATTTTATATTTATCAAGATGAGTTATTCCAATATTTTATATGAAAATGTTACCGAACATAAAAACAAGACATTTCTCTTCCACTTAGAACACGTATGTAACATCTTGTGGAAATCGAACTTACAAACATTGTCTACTAATCTAGTTCTTGAGCAATGGTACCACGTGAAGTGTCCCTGATTCTTCAGTTGGAAAAGTGAATTCTAAACGGCTGTAATTCTTCATTCCGCTTTCTTTTACTTGCTATCACGAATCTATAGGGGTTATTGAAAAAATATCCACCCCTATTAAAAATGCTTCTTGTTCTCTCTTGGGAATGTGTACACTTTCGAATTAAGAACAATTGCCCGATATGATCATTTTCATTAACAATGAATCATTAACCACCTATAACTGAAGTAAAGTTGGCGACCTTAGTCGAGGGTGACCCGAAGGCTCCCTTTTCAATATCTACTACATCGAGGTGTAGGGGAGGGCGCTAATCCATTTCCTGAATTGCCCCACTTCACCCTTGATCCCTACCTGATAATGTTGAGTGTTAACCAAGACGGTATCAAGAAGAATTTTTTTTCAGTCTTTCGTATGACTCGTCCTGGGATTGAACCCCTGTCTCCCGGACCATTAGCGAACACTCTACTCATTAGTCTCATGGTTTTTTTCTTAATTATGTAATTCAAAATTTAAATTATCCATTGTTGTTATTCATGTTTTGTGTTTCTCAATCTTTATTATAAAATTTACATTTCTTCATTGTGAATTTTGTTTTTTATTTCATTTCATTTTCATCTTAGATTCATTGGAACTCTTCAAGTTTCAAATTTTCTTTAAAAATAAACATTCTTTAAATTATTATTCCGTTTATGAAAAGGGAATTTTTCAAAAAAATTTGCAGTTAGCAACTTCAGTTTTTAGGGATCGCAAAGAAATGACTCCGCACAGCTTTCGAGGATCAAGTGATAGCAAGACATAGCTGCATCGTAATGAGTGTTATTTATAAACTATTTAGAAAAAAATGTTTCAATCATTGTTCATTTCTGTCTTGATAAATAAATCTTTTTGAACACATTTCATGTATGCATATATACAAGGAACAAGATAGCATTATTTCACTTATCATTCACTTATATTTTACAATAGAGAAATAGAGAGATAAGAAAAAAATTAGCAGAGAAACAATTAGCAAAAATATATTTTAAAATATATCACCTGAAAATATTTGAATAAAAGACTGTGAAACAATTGGAACAGTGGTCTATGATTATATTAATACTTCTATTTAAGAAGAAGCGATGGAATGTTATGAACATTTTATAATTATCTTCTTTACATCGAGGAGGTGCATGTGGTATAACTGTTACCATCGTAGCAAATGAACACGGTGGCCCTTGGGAAAGATATGCATTCTATTATTCTTTCTCCAGTCACATAGTAGGGAAGACTTTATCTTTAGTATGGCAATTCATCTATGAGAAGGTAAACGTTTTATACAAACCTGTTTAACTCCACTTAAAAATTGATCTTGCGTCTCATCCTACACGTGCTGAGGGGTGGGTAAATATTTATATCGAAGATACTGATAATTAAAGGATGATGTGCAAGGCGTTGAAGAACCCTTAAAATTATCAATTTGTTGTAGATTGCATTTGATTGAAAATAGCTTTATTTTCTGAATGTCTCGCTATGATTTGCAGTTTCTACTGGGCTACTGTTGCAAACAGACATCCATAGATAGATAGATAGATAAACTGAGCCTTGTGATCACAATGAACCTAGAAGAATGTTCATTTATTTGACATAAATGAAAGTGCACTTAGGTTAAATAACTAATTAGATAGATCGATAGATATATGGGAACAAGCTAAGATAGATAGATAGATAGATAAGGAATGATGCTGATCAACAAATTTATCATTCATTAGCAAGTTGTACTATGAATTACTTAATTGTTTAGGTTTAAAAATTACATGCTAAATTAATTTCTGTTTCCTTATTCATTTCGTTTTCGAAGATTTTATCGAAGATAAACCACTCATTTAAATGTATTGTTCGAATAAAAATGTTGCTATGAACTGCTGTTTTGAGTGGGATACAATTATATATATATATATATATATATATATATATATATATATATATATATATATATATATATATATATATATATATATATATATATATGGGGGGCGCACGTTCGTGTGCGAGCCTGTGTGCATATATATATATATATATATATATATATATATATATATCTGTGTGAGTGTATGTGTGTGTGTGTGTGTGTGTGTGTGTGTGTGTGTGTGTGTGTGTGTGTGTGTGTGTGTGTGTGTGTGTGTGTGTACGGAAGTCTGATCTCTCCGACACAGTAAAACAGGATTTCTTCCAAGCTGAGGCAGTGCCAATACTACTGTATTGATGCACCAGACGGACGCTGACCAAACGCATTGACAAAATGCTTGATGGGAACTACACAAGATAGCTAAGAGCTATTTTGATAAAATCCCGGGAGAGACACCCTACAAAATAGCATTTGAACGGCCACTTACCTCCCATTTCAGAAACCATCCAAGCAAGACATCCGAGGCACAGCGACGTTCTTCAATGAAGCACAATACATAGATACGCCAGAGTTTCCGACAAGCAAAGACTTACATCAACTTTGTGCGGACACTGGATGTAGTTTGGAAGACCTGCCGAGTGTGATTGATGACAGGGATGGAGGGAAGGAGAAAAGCAAGCAAATCCATGCTATCTGTGCGATTTCATTATATATATATATATATATAGCAGGTCTTTTTGGACAGTCCTATGACTGTCCAAAAAGACCTGCTAAATCAGCTTTTTAAAAAATAACCCAACAAAAATCGTCTGATCAACGGATTTTGACAATTTTTTCAGTATCTGAAGCAAAAAAAAAAAAATGAGGTTTCTTTAAAAAAACGTTTTTCCTCCTAATTCTGAAAACAAAATATTTTTCTTTAAATCAACCCTTAGTCTTTTTATTAATTTTACTCCTTTAATGAAGGTACAAGTGAATGATATTGATAATTTTTAAAGATAATTCTGTGAAGGATTCGATTTAATTTACATACATTTTTTTTTAACTGTAAGTATATCTCCCATTACGGATGGTTTATTCTTGAAGCACAAGGAATGGAAAAATAAGGTACAATATTGTTCTTTTTGGTATATTTTTAATTACTTTATTCGTTTTCATAATTTAATCCTCTAAAGATGTGGTTAATAAGAAAAAAATTCTGGCTAAATGTTGTTTTTTTTTTTGTGGGGGTATTTTTATTTCTTTATTATTTATCTATTTTTTTTATTTAAAATTTTTTTTTTTAGGTTTATATTGACATTTGACATCTATAAATTAAGCTCTTCCACTCATTGCAGGTGACTGGTCTTTTGTTAATTAATGTAAAAATACTAAATAAATAAATTTGACTAGATATAAAAGTATCTTATAA
>OY757906.1:75452980-75600480 GCA_963585895.1 Sepioteuthis lessoniana | reverse complement strand
CATCTCTTGATAAGGTTAAAAAAAAAAAAACAACCAACGAAAGATTAATATGACTCAAAATTAAACAATAGGTTCAAGCCGCATCACTCTTCGCACGGGAAAACAAGGAATGCGTTCTGTTGAGACTGGAGCTCTGATCCCAGTGCTCAAAAAATCAGCTATACGACTCAAACTCAAATCAGTCAAAACCTCAGTTCACATAGCGACATTTTAAGTTGGGACTTTAAATAGAATATGCCAGTTACCAGAGCTGACAGTGTCTACAGCAGAGCATAATATAGACTCAATATGCACAAAAGAACATAGATACAACCCTAGTGAACTAGAAATGAAATACCATGATATTGGTAATGGATGGACGTTGGTCTCAGTATCTGCTTTGAAAACTCCATCAATGCCGTCATAGAAGAGGTGGGAATGCTTCTCAGTCCTCGTGCCCTGAAATCACTAAATAGCATTGAGAAATTACAACCGAGAATGATGTGTGCCTCATTTAATGGCAACCCCAGCACAACAACCATCTCCTGCTACAGCCCCACCATTGAAATGAAATGGATATCATTATCTTCTACAATGAGCTATCTTCCCTTATCTGTAGAATTCCCAAACACAACGTTCAAAACATAAATGCTCAAATCGGCAAAGAAAAAACTAATGTATTCTGCTTACACAACTCGTCAAACAAATGGGGATATCTGACAGACTTCTCACTCGAAAACAGACAAAAATACTTCATTACTAAATTCCAAAAAAGGTAGGGAAAATTATGAACCCAAATAATGACAAAATACAGACTATATACTCATAAACAAGAAGTGGATAAATAGCGCTCTGAACAGTGAAGCGGACTTTGAAGGAGTATCTTCCGATCAAAGAATAGTCACAGCAAATATACAACCAAGTCTTCGCTGAAATAAGATAGAAACAATAATAACCACAAGTTATGACTGATTCTCACTTACCAATAGAGATATTAGTATTAAATAAGCAAAAGGAAGAGAACCTCGAGAGCAAAAATAAAGGCTGCCAGCCAAGAAGAATGAAAATAAAAGCGGAAAGAACATTTCAATAATCTGCTCAGAAACTCCCCTTAAGTCACTGATAAACCTACCACAAAAATTATTAATAGCCAACAAGACATCAAACTAGAACTCAATGTAGTACTGACAAAAATTAAAAGCAGAAAAGCTGCAGGCCTCTACTAAATACCTCAAGAAGTATGGAAAACAAGGAAATTTGATGACTTACTTTTTCGATTTTGCAACACCGTATATAAACAGAATACAATATAGAGATAAAAAAAGGCTGCACCCTCTCCTTCCTCAAGAAAGGTGACCTCAGATTCACGAAGAACTACAGCGGCTAAGGTTTATAATGTTCTGCTTCTCAATCGCATCGAACTCGAAATTGAGAAAAATCTTTGGAAAAATCAAAACGGTTTCGGAGAAATCGATCCACAACATCAAAGATTCCAACAATCCGTTGAATCATCGAACGAGTTCGTACAAAAAATCTCGAGGCAACACGATTGCTTTTAGATTTCTCTAATGCATTTGATTCCATACACAGAGGAAATATGGAGCAAATACTTCTAGCTTAAAGAAAAAGTTACAGCCATAATGATACTCTATAGAAATACGAAAGTCAAAGTTCGCTCACTGGATGAAGACACAGACTTCTTTGACATTGTTGTTGGAGTTCTATAAATAGATACATTAGCACCATATTTGTTTATACTCTACTTAGACTACGTTAATCTAACGTCGATAGATCTACTAAAAGAAATTGGCTTTACATTTAAAAAAAAGCATGAAGCAGATGATATTCCACAGAATCTATAACAGGTGCAGACTATATAGATGACAGCATTTATTACAAATGCACCTACCCAAGCCGAATCCATGCTGCGTTGCCAGGAGCAGGCATCAAGGAGCATTGGTCTCTACGTGAACGAAAACAAAACGGAGTGCATGAGTTTTAATCGAGACGGAGTCGTCTCCACACTAAATGACGGTCCTTTGAAATTAGTTGAGATTTCATGTATCTCGGCAGCAGCGTCTCGTCAACTGAAAGGGATGTCACAATATGCCAAACGAAGACGAGGACAGCTATCGATAAGATATCCATCATATGTAAATCTGATCTATCCGATAAAATAAAGCGGTATTTCTTTCATTGTATCAATACTGCTGTATGGATACACAACATCGACGCTGACAAAACGCATAGAGAAAAAGCTAGACGGGAACAGCACAAGAATGCTACGAGTTATTTTGAACAAATCCTGGAAGCAACACTCCAAGAAACAACAGGTGCACGGCCACTTACCTTCCATTTCCAACATCATCCAAGTAAAACGAACAAGACATGCGGAACACCGTTGGAGAAGCAAGGACAAACTCGTAAGTGACGTTCCCCTTTGGACCCCTTCACCTGGACGAGCCACCGTTGGCTGACTAGCAAGAACTTTCTAAAACAATTCTGCTTGGACACAGGATGTAGTTTGGAAGACCTGCCGTGAGCGTTAGATGATTGGGACAGATGGAGTGAGAGAGTCAGAGAAATCTGTGCAAGCAACGCGACTTGTCGATGAGGATATATATATATATATATATATACTAACCTATCCACACGAAAAGAATGTGACACTAGATCAATTCTTAAGCAAAATTTAGCAGGTTTGAATTCAGCGTTTTCCGTCTTCTACACTGGTTGCCATAGAAGGACTAAAGAGCTAAGTCTGGAAGGATAATAATTGGATGTACACATTTCCTCGGTGTATGAGTGCTATGTGAAATACAAACAACCTTGTCCAGAATTTGAACACGAGTTTCTGTGCCAATTTCCTTTGACGATAACCACTATACAACGCCCACCTACATAAACTATTCTAAACTATATTTCATTTCAAACTATACATATATATATAGTTTGGAATGAAATTCAATGCAGTCATATAGAGATGACAATATAGAAAAATAATATTGACGTGTTTCGTCTGCAGTTCGGCGTCATTAGAATGTAAATTATGTCTTCATCAAAACGAATGTACATTAAAAGCTGATAAGTGTAATTTATGTGAAACGATTGAATGCATAATAATAAAATCTAACTGTATCGCTATTGAAAGACAGATTTTAATTATTTATATCGTTTTTTGTTTGTTGTTTTTTTTTTTTTTTTTTTTTTTTTGCTTTTTTTTTGTCAATTATGTATTTTAGTATTCATCATTTTAAGAGTTATCTCCATGAATAGAAGCGAATTACTGAGCGTATCTCCGCACCTATGTCAACAACAAAATACATCACATCATGTCAAATCGTTAGTAAACGTGATCAACGCTCAATGTGTATTATATGTACAAACAAATGTTACTACCACTCCAAGTCAGAGTGAATCTGAGAGGAATGGTAATTAAATGGTTTACCAGATTTCCTCAGGGCCCCAGATCTGATGCCCTACCAGCAGGTGCTGTATGATGCCATACCTAACTCAATATATTAAATTTGATAACTCTACATCAAACCAGTAACAGACAAAAAAGGACAGAAAACAAATTCTTCCTAATTACCGATATACAATTATCCTTCTTTAACGAAAAACGAAATGGTCGAACTGAATTTGATTTCTGGCTAAAATTCTCTGTCTGCCCTTGAAAAAGGAATGAATCCAATTCCTTTTATGCCCATTGCCTTCGCCTGATATCATGACAAAATATCTCGTCACTGGCCTACCACAAGAGTTGACTTATAAAAGAGGATGTGAAACATGGTCAAATTTTAAGCGAAGAGCTGTTGCTTTGAATTGAGTTTTCTTTCTCCTTGACCGGCTGCCATTACAAGACAACAGAACCCAGTCTACCTTACCATTTACTCATAGCTGGGCAAGAGAAGAATTGGGTTCATGCCTTTCCAAAGGACATTTACACAAAGAGAAACGCAAAGAACACCCTTATATACAAAGCAATTTTAATTCAAGTTACCAAGTTTCGTGATATCAAATGATCTATCTGTCTCTCTATCTAACGTGGCTAACGTGCTGGACTACGACATCGTAGGAAGTGAGTTCGAACTCCATTCATGCTATTACGTTCACTTTCAGACAAATACCTTTGGGAAAGGTATGAAACCCATATCTCTCGAGCTATGAGTTAAATAATACTTCTACTGCCTTTCTGCAAGATTGACTAAGTCATTAAATAACCCACGAATGTTGATATACCAATAAAATATGAAGCTGAAACCGAAACTATATATATATATATATATATGAAGTGTGTCTGAAAAGTAGCTTAATAGGTGTTCCAAACAACTTATTTTCAATTCAAATCAAAAAACAATGTGGTTTCTACGTCAAAGTAATCCCCCACGAGTCTAATGCCATATCCCATCCTTCTCTGCCACACATCTATGAACTGCTGAAAGGATTCTTCTGGGATGCCCCAAGCTTCATTACAGACCTCTTGATGGTCTCAATGGAGCAAGATCAGGTGAATAGGGAGCTTCTTCCAGTATGGCGATGTTCCTCTCGATTAAGAACTGCTGGGTGCTCAGCACACCTAGTCTTGTAACTTTTCAGATATGACCATATCTTCTGTGATACTATTTACCAACCCCTCCGCTCGGGCAGGATATGACACACGGTCAATTTTTAAGCGGAGTTTAACAGGTTTGAATTCAGAGTTTTCCTTCTCCTAGACTAGTTGCCTAACCAAGGCTGAAGAACCCAGTCTGTCCTACTATTTACCCATAGCTGGAGGGAGAATAATTGGATTCATACCTTCCCCAAGGGTATTAGTGCTATGTGAAATGCAGTCAGTCAGGTCCAGGATTTGAACTCGTGTCGCCGTGTCCATTTCCTACGACGATAACGACTACACCACGGGCACCATATCTTCTGTGATAATCTTCCAGACATTGTCTTTTTCATTTTCAGCTAACTTGCTATCATTCAAACATTCAGCTGACAACTATTACAAACCACCTGTCTTACCTGTTTGATGTTGACCTCAGTTCTACTTGTTGAAGGCCTCCCGCTCCTGAAATTATCTTTTAGCTCCTCATGTACCATTAGAATTCAGTAGGAGTAATAGCAACAAGGTGGCGACTCTGCACTTCTCAGAGCTGCAAAACTGCAGCCTCACCACTGGATCCAGCTAAGTGTCATCCCCATGATAACTGCTTTTTCAGTGGAGTCACACTTATCTTCAAGGGGATACAGTCGATGTGCTATGGGCTCCACTCAAACCCAGTGTATCTATTAGGATCCCATGCAGATAAATTCTTCATCTGTTTATGATGATTTCGAAGATATATTTTTGTGCTATATATAATTAAAGAAGATAATTTTGAATGTGACTTCGGCATAAAATGACCCATCAAGTGTTGACATGCCTTAAACCAACAAACCAACCAATCAACTAAGCACATTATCACGCGAGACGATCTCGACACCAAATAACATTAGAAATAATAATCATTGAAGTCCTTCGATAAAATATAGTCATTATTATCAAATTTCGATTTATATTTCTTTCTGGCACAACTCTCAAGTTGTTGCGATGAAAAGTTGAAGACAAGTAAGAAATTAATAACACTTACTATGATTTATTTAAGAAATTTAAAGACTGTTACATCAAATACTACTAAATGTAAACACGCAAGAAAAATAAGATGAAAGAAAAACTATTCAATCAGAAAATAATAATCGAGTAATCCAGGCAAGAAATACAAAGACCAGGTGAAAAGAAACGATAAAAAAAAATATGAAAGAAAAATAATAACAATGTTTCATCAAATACATCAGAACAGCATATATTCGTTTATATTATTTTTTTTATTTAAAAATTCTTTTGCCAGCAATGATTTAGTACGAGATCTTTATCTCTCAATCTTCATAACAACCTATTCTGTCGGTTCCATTACCATATTTTACAAGTACAATGTTGATTTCTTTGAGAGCGCTTGGCAAGGACTTAAAATCAAGACTCCTTTTGCGAGACCATTTTTTACAGATCTTATATAAGCTCTATTATTATTTACTCATTAGAGTTTTTCACATCAGCTTTAGCTGATGGTATTTCACTGGAGTTTGAGTGACAGCAAGTCTCCTCAAGTCTCCAGGACTCTTCTCAGTATTTTGGCCGTTCTCAATAATACTGTAGTTTGGATGGTCTCCACTCGTCCGCCAACTTCCAAGTCCTCCTGTCCCTTTAATGACCCTTTAGTTACTTACCAAAAGCACCAATCACAATTGGTATAATTGTCACCATGTTCCATAGTTTTTCCAATTCCTTAGCAAGGTCGAGGTACTTCTTTTCACATTCTTTCAGTTTTATTCTGTGATCAGCCGGGACAGCAACGTCTACAATTTTGCAAATTCTCTTTTATTGTTATTATTACTATTATTATTACTACCGCGGGAGACTCCATGGTGTTCTGGCTAACTTGCTGCACAGGGACATCGTTGTGAGTTCAAACTCTCGTCGTGCAATTGCGTTCATTTTCGGATTAATATCCTTGGGAAAGGTGTGAACCACTTTATTCCCCCAGCTATGGATGGCATTAAATAACCTACGAAAGTTGACATGCCATTAAATAAAAGCAAATTATTATTATTTTGACTAGAATGTTTTTGTCGTGGGTTATCCGTAGCATTTCCTTTAGCTAAGAGATAATCTAATATAATCGTACTGGAAATCACATCTATAATCTATCCCCAAATTCATCCCTGATTTTCTGACTCTGTAATGGTTGTTTGTTTTTACACACTAAGAGTGTTAATAGCATGTAATATTTATTTATATTCTTTAGTTAAAACATTATCACTCATTATCATTATGATAATTTTGACTCACATTTTATTTAATCGTTTAATTATATTTTTTGTTTGTTTCTGTTATCTTTGTTTTTTGCTGTTTCTATTATTATTTTACTTCTTTCAGAGATTTTCCCACCAGCATCAGCTGATAGTCTTTTACAAGAGTTTGAGTGACAGCAAGTCCCCTTAAGTCTCCAGGACTCTTCTCAGTATTTTAGCCGATCTTAACAGTGTTGTCGTTTGGATGTTCTTTTTTTTAATTCTTCCAGTCCTTTTACCAATCCTTTGATGACTGTACCGAGCGCACCGATTACAATTGGTATCACCGTCACTTTT
This sequence comes from Sepioteuthis lessoniana, assembly GCA_963585895.1. Lineage (NCBI taxonomy): Eukaryota > Metazoa > Mollusca > Cephalopoda > Myopsida > Loliginidae > Sepioteuthis > Sepioteuthis lessoniana. The sequence goes on along the minus strand of OY757906.1, from coordinate 75,593,325 downwards.
ATGTTTTATTGTTTTTTTCAGTTCCCTAGCAAGGCCAAGGTACTTATCTCTCTTTTCGTTCTCCTTTAGTTTTACCCTGTGGTCAGCCGTGATGGCCAAGTCCACAATTCGGCAAGTTCTCGGTTTTTTATTGACTATCACTAGGTCTAGTCGTCTTGCCGAGATTAGGGGATCCATTTGTATATCAAAATCCCAGAGAATTCTGTGCGTCTCATTCTCCAGGACAGATTCTGGGTTGTGCATATACCACTGTTGGCATGGTCAGATCTAAATTTCTTACACAGCTCTTAGTGGATTACCTTATAATGACGAGCAAGTATAGCACTGGACCTCGTTGTCCAATTTCGGCTATAGTCAGGCATCGGTCCCAGGACCCATGTTTGGGTCCATGTCCAAGCTCACATTTTACTAAGTGAGCCGATGACCAGCAGTCTAGAAGGGTTCGGGCTTCGGCTCGTGTCCGGCCTTCCCCTTCCCTAATCCTCACTTTAAACCGACCTACTGGAGATTGACCTTGTGTCGAGTCCTGTCTGGTAGGAGACAGAGACAAATAAAATCCTAGTGGATCACTTTCTCCACCCTGTCGTGTCTCTTCTTATACTTCTCTTTGCGCTAATTTGCTGCATTCGCTTATTACATGATTGATTGTTTCTATTACCGCAACACACTTGTATTGTTACTTCTACAATAGATCAGAGATGAAGTAGAGCATGAGCTATTTGGAGAGAGGTAGGCATCTGCAATGACAGTGGCTCTGTTAACTTTGTGGTGAAACAGCAGGTCCAGATAACCAGACTTCCCCAGATGTAAAACAGAATGTGCGTTCGAGTCTGGCCAAGAGATTCTCCTTTACATTAAATCCGATGTTTCTGGTTGTTGTGGAAGTTATGGATCAAAGCTGTAGCAATAAAAAATCTAAAAGATGGAAGAAATTGCATAGATGCAACAATTCAAAGACTCAAGGAATATTCAAAATGAAAGCCTAATCATTGCAGTCACTGACAGCAATATCTGCAGAAATAACTTAACGATCAGAAAAACAATAAAAAAAAAAATAGAAAGAAAATCAACTATATTACTTCAAACAACAAACTAAGGAAATTACACACGAGATGACCTATACGTGGCTAAGAAGGATTAACCTCAAGAGAGAAAATGAATCTCTTAATAGCAACACAAAGTGCCAAAGAGAAAATTGATAATTTGCAGTAGAATAGTTAGTGTTGCTTATGTGGTGATAATGTTAAAACTGTTAATCTCTTAATAAGTGAATGCAGCAAAGTATTACAAAAGGAATAAAAGACTAGGCATGACTGAGTAGGAAAGGTGATTCCATGGGAAATGTGCAAGAGATTAAAATTCGACTATGCTGATAAATGGTGTACGTTCAAAGCAGTAAATGTTCTAGAAAATGAGATGCATAAAATTCGATTAAACTTTGAGATATAAATGGATTAACCAAATCCCAACCAGAAAACCAGACTAAGAATTAATTAATAAGAAAAAGAGAACTTGTCAATTCACAGATTTTGCTGTGCCAGCGGACTATGAAGTGAAAAATAAGGAAGCGAAAAGATGGTCAAATACTTGAATCTTGCCAGAAAGTTAAAAATAAACACCTGTGAAACATGAAGGTGACGGTGATACCAATTGCAAATGGTGCCCTTGGATCGGTCCTCAAAGGTGTATAAAAGAGACTGAGGGAACAGGAGATCAGAGGAAGAACTAAGACCAACCAGATCACTGCCCTGTTAAAAATTAGCCAGAATACTTAGAAGATCATTGAGGCATGAGGATATTTGCTTTTATTCAGACTTCAGTGAAAAAACACCCGTTAAAATTGGTGTGAAAATTTTGCATGGACTAAAAATGATATCAGGGGTTCTCAGATAAAAATGGATCCCCGTAATCTCGACCAGAAGATTAAAACTAGTTGTAGTCAACAAGAAAAAAACTAACAGGTAAACCAGTGAACGTAGGTGTGCTAGCAGGTTGCAGAGGAAAAATAAAGTGAAAAACTTAATAAAGATCTAAATCCTTGCCAGTTAGGTAAAATAAAACAGAAAAAAATCTTGGGGAATATGAAAGTGACAGTGATACCAATAATTATTAGAACCTGTGGAATAATCCCGAAGAAATTGGAAAAGAGACAGAGAGAATAGGAAATTCAAGGAAGAATTAAGACCATCCAGAACTGAGAACGAATGGAATACTTAAAAGAGTCTTGGAGAGCCGATGAACGTTGCTGTCACTAAAAAATCAGCGATTTCCGTCAGTTACTTCTGCTGTGAAAAACTCGCAAGGAGTACCAGTTAAAACTTATATAAAAAAGTTACATAGAATAAAAATGATCTCTTCAGGTTATCCTATAGAAGCACAATGTTTCTCTTATTAACGAACGCAGGTCATTTTCTGAGAAAATTTTCATGCACTCACTGCAGCTGGTGAGAGTATAAATCAGGACTGAGTGTCCGGTTGTGGTTAAAAAGTTTAAAATGATTAATATCGCTGTGATCCTAACATACGTACATCATAACTTTTCTTCGACGAACTCTCGTCTTGCGAAGATTCAACGTTGTCAACCCACTGACTTTGCGTTGAACATTGTCATAAAAGACCAATTTTCACCTATATGGATATTCTTGCTTTCCGTGCTAAAAGGAGACTTTTCACTAAGGATAAACAATCTTCCTTATTCTTCTCACTAATACTATGAGGAACCCAAACACCTAGTTTGCTCACTTTTCCTATCTTTTTCAAGTGGTGGCAGATTGGAATTTATTGAGGGCAAGCGTTAATTTTCGATTACTTTTGGCGGATTGCATTCCATCAATTCTTTTAAAGCATTTTGATCGACGTGTGATGAGCGTCCAGGGATGGGTTCATCTCAAAATTATGTCTTGCAACAAGTTTCAGACACGGTGATCTGTAATGATACCTAATCTATAAATGCTAGAAATTTTCTTAGCTGTTTCTGTAATGCTTTTGTAATTCTTAAATTACTGAAATAAGAATGACTATTGAAGGCACTCTCTAATAAGGTAAATTCCCGTTGCGTTTAAGATCTTGCAAGTTTGAAATTGCGTAGTTACAACTTGCTCTTAAAAAAATGAAATTATTTTTGATTCAGCCCGATTCTTGGAGAGAACCTTCGCTTCCCTTTTATTTATGTTTTTGTTTTCTTTAATGGCATATAAATTTTCGTGTGTTATTTAAGGCCAAATTTATCCTTATAGGACAGAATTAGTGCTATGTAATGCATAGCAGGAGAGATAAGGGGATACATACTTTTCCCAAGAACTACTGCTGCTCATCTATATGGGTAGCTTCTAGAGACGAGAATAAAGACACGGCCATCGAAAGATTACCATGACCGATACAGGATGTAGCCTTGAAGACCTACCAGGAGCGATGGACGATAGAGACGGGTGGCGAGAGAGGGTCAGAGAGATCCATGCTTGCGGTGCTACATGATGATGATGATGATGATGACCTTTCCCGTGAGTATCAGTCCAAAAGTGAACGTAATAGTTGTGAAATTCGTTTACTTTGAGGCCGCAGTTCAGCACTTTAGCCATTACGCTAAGGGGACTTCTCTTTAATATAGATGGTCCCTTACAAACAGCAGGTACCGTACTCAGTTGGAGACCTGTCTGACATGACTAAGCAAAACTGAATAAACTCTATATAATTCTGGAATGTAGTTTTCGATTCATTGCAAATATAAATATTTTTGCTCTTATCTGACATGTATATGCACAATTTTAGTACATAATTTCTTAGTGGAGGGAAAAGACAAATGACTCTTGAAATTACAATCTCCAAAATTCGATAATTTCTTCATCCCAACTTTTTTCTTGCCCAGTCGGCTGGGGCTGTAGATTACAACGACTGCTTCTCTGTAGAGGGGTAAGATCCCCACCCAGTAAGGGTCCTGTTTATGACACTAAACAATCTGATGGTGAAGTTCAAGTAATACTGGAGCTTTAGGGAATGCGGAGTACCCCTTCATTGCCATCGCTCCTAGGTCCACCAAGACCCGGAGTGGTAGCACCTGATAAGGGTCCTATCTATGGGTTAAATATAACTAAACCAAGGTTGGTTGACTTTACTGTTTTTGGAATTTAAACTGTGTATTTATGCTAAACTGAATTGTTTAAAATAGAAGTGTTTTGACATTTAAACTGTGTACTTAGGTTAAACAGAATTGCTCGAAATAGAACTGTTTTGACATCAAAGTTGTATACTTATGCTAAATGAATTATCTGAAATAAAACTGTTTTGACCTTAACTCTGTGTATTGCCTAGTTGGCTGGGGCTGTAGAATACATCGACTGCACCTCTGCAGACGAGTGTCCTGGATATGACACTAAACTATCTGATGGTGAGGTTCCAGTGATACTGGGACTTTGGGGGATGCGGAGTACCCCTTCCTTACCATTGCTCCCAGGTCCACTCTATGCCCGGAATGGCAGCACCTAATAAGGGCTCTATCTATGGGTTAAATAGAACTAACTGTATATTTATGCTATACTGAATTAGAACTGTTTGACTAACTGAATAGCTTGAAATAGAAACGTTTTTGACAATTAAACTGTACTTACATTTAAACTGCATGCTTATACTAAACTGAATAGTTTGAAATGGAACTGTTTTTGACTTTGAAACTCTACTTACGCTAAACCGAATTATTATATATAGAACTGTTTTGACATTTAACAGTGGGTAAGCAAAATATGTACTTATACTAAACTGAATTAGTTCAATTAGAACTGTTTGAATAAACTGAATAGTTTGAAACAGAAATCCTTTTGACTATTAAACTGTGTACTCATGTTAAACTGAATTGTTTGAAATAGAACTGATTATTTGCATAAAATGGATTTGGTATTAAATAACCAACAAAGGTTGATCTGCTACAAAACCCAACCAACCAACTTTTTTCTGATGAATCTGATTTCTGAACTTTTAAAATAAATTTTTCAAAAATATCATTAGACTTGTTTTAAAGCTACAAATTAAGCAACATATTCATTATTAGTATTAATAATGTTATCTTTATCAATATTGATATTAACAGACTTTTTAAATTTTCCAGTTGTGTATGTTCCACCAATATTTTCTTAAAAGCTACGATATTGCTATTTTGCATTTTGATTGAAAAACATGATTAAAGTATTTTTCGTATTTATCATAAACTTACTGAAATACTTGTCTACACCGGATGAGAGGCCAAAACTTGGATCACATCTGGTTCTCCTGATAGTAGAACTATTTCTTTGCTGCATTATTTCTGAGTGTTACTTCCGTTAAAACTATTCATTCATAATTCACAAACACACACGCGCGCGCGCGCGTGTGTGTGTGTGTGTGTGTGTGTGTGTGTGTGTGTGTCCAAAATGTCCTAGAATTTTAAAGAAAAATATTGCTTTTAATCAAAATTCTTTACTTTTTCCAGTATTTCCTTTTGTTTCTGAGGAATCTGATTTCTGAGCCTTTCAAATAGATTCTTCGAGAATCTCATTAGATTTATTTTTATGAACGTTCCACACTCAAGAGATCATTCCCATGGACCTTTTATAAGTTGCTTAGTGTTGGTTTGACAGCCATTCGTTTCACTCAGCTGATTGATTGATTTTAACTTGATGCTGACTCGTCGGGGTTATTTTATGCATTGAGATTAGAGAATAGCGTTCATTATACATTTATATTCATTTTTTCGTGTAGTTGTTTATTAAAAGTTTTTTTTTTGGGGGGGGGGGAGATCACGCAGTAGTATGATATTAGATATTTCTATCTAATACATTTACTTGTATGTTCACAAGTGTTTCTTTCTAAAACTAATAATCATATGGCTTGATGTAATCATTTCTATTTAATAAAAACATGTTTGCACACAGTAAAAGGTTTGCCCTGTCGGCTGGGGCTGTAAAGTACACCGATTCCTTCTCTGCAGAGAGATAAGACTCCTCCAACGAGTTCCCTAGATATGACATTAAACAATCTGATGGTGAGGTTCCAGTAATTCCGTGGGGAATACGGAGTACCCCTTCATTGCCATCGCTTCCTGGTCCACTCTGATCCGGAATGGTAGAACCTGATCGGGTCCTATCTATGGTTCAGATAGAACTAAACAGTGTACTTATGCTAAACTGAATTGTTTGAAATTGAACTGTTTTTTGACATTGAAACTATGTAATAAGGCTAAACTGAATTGTTTGAAATAGAGTTGTTTTGACTTTTAACTGTATGTAAACAAAAAACTATACCTATGCTAAACTGAATTGTTTGAAATAGAACAGTTTTTATATATAAAAATAGCTTTGGCCTTGAATAACCTACAAAGGTTGATTGGTCATTAAACAAAACCGAACAAAGCCAAGTAATATGGTTTCAAGGAACTAATGATAATATTCCTAGTAAACAATTATAGCTTTAAGTCTTCATCACCAAGGCGTACGGACAGCACGGATTCTCAAGCCTCTCTCTCTCTCTCACTCTCTCTCTCTCTCTCTCTCTCTCTCTCTCTCTCTCTCGCTATTAGTCCCTGTCATGAATGTAAGGTTTTGCTGGTCAGCCAACACTGGTTTGTGTCTCCATGTGAAGAGTTGAGAGGAGAATATTTAGTAATTATTCTTAATACAAATAATTTACCGTCATATAGCATCAAATATTCATATCGAATATGAATACTATCTAAACTGATCTATTCGGGCCATATATGAGACTCTAATCAGTACCAACACTCCTGGTCAGAGTGGACCTGAATAATGTAATAGCAATGAAGGTATGCAAACAGCGTATTCTAATCCTCGCCAACAGTTGTTGTTACGCAAAGTTACCAACTTACAAAAAAAAAAAACTCAATGCTGTTTTGTTTATTTGAAACTTTCAGATTCCTGACTCACGGCCACATTATAGCTGAGCTCATAAAATTCACGAATAAAAAACGTGAAACAGAAAATCCATCCAAACTTCGTACTAAAGTGAGGAATTTTTGTTTATAACTATCTGATGATTCCATTAAAAGAAAGGCGTTTAAAAGTCGCTGTATCTATTTTTTAATTCTAGTAAAATATGTGAGTTCTATGAGTAGAGTAAAATAACTCTCAACCGAAAGTATAAGTTCAAAGGATTTTTAGTGAGAAATGCAAAAAGTAAGAACGAAATAACAGACACTGAAAACATGGAATTGAAATATATTAAATTGACATTAGATGTTCGTGAAGTAATGGTTACCATCGTAGAAAACGGAAACGACGAACAGACTTCAAAACCTTGCTTGGGCTGTTTGCATTTCACATATCGTTGATACCCTTTGGAAAATCCCTCCAGCTATGGATAAATAGTGGGTCAGACTGATCTTTAACCTTGATATGACAACCACTCTAGAAGAAAGAAAGCTCTGAATCCAAACCTGTTAAGCTTAAACAATGACATTGTATAGCATCCTGCTCGTGCATCAGAATGTTTTATATATTAGATCGACATTATGAAGCAGCTGGCGTGTTTGAAAAAACGAAAACAATTTTACTGGATTTACTGGGAGACCAGGGTTCAATCTCAAGTCGAATCATACCAAAGACTGAAAAAATGATACCGCCTTGCCTAACATTCAGCATTATCAGGTAAGGGTAAAAGTGGAGCAATCCAGGTAGTGGAGTAGTGCCCTCCCCTACACCTCGGGATATTAGTTAATGAAAAGGGAGCCTTCGGATCACCCAACACTAAGGTCAAGGACAACTCAAAGGCTCCCTTTTCATTCGTTACTATACTTCAGTGTAGAGGCAGGCGCTACTCCTTTTCCTGAATTGCTCCACTCTACCCTTGATACGTACCTTATAATACTGAGAATTAAACAAGGTGGCATCAAGTACCATTTTTTTAATCTTTGGTATGACTCGACCTGGGATCGAACCCTGACCTATAGGGCCATTGCAAACTCTCTACCCACTTGGCTAATAATCTTCAGTAAATGATAATTATAGTTTCAAATAAATCTAATAAATACAAATAATTTACATAGAGTCATACGGCATCAAGTACTCTCATCAAATACGAATAATTCTCAAGCAGATCTATTTGACTCATAGTTATGATCCTAACAAGTACTACTATGCCAGGTTAGAGAGGACTTGGGAGTAATTGTTTTGAAAAAGTACTCCACACTTCATAGAAATCCAGGAATGGAGCCTCACCATTAAATCCAATAAAGGATAAGTAGAGTGGAGTATCTGTTTTTGGTTTTTTACCATAGGTTGTCCATTTTAATTTCTTGATGCCAGATTTTGATCCTTGATGTTTAGCTTATGACACCTACAAGGTTTATCGATCTCCCTCAGATACTCCCGACATTTATCGATCCTTGGGATTGTCTCATCTATTCCTTAGAGTCAATATCGACCACTTTAACAATCATTGATCTAACATAACAAAAAGGAACAAATCAGGAGTTTTGTTTTTTTTGTTTTTAGTTTTGCTTTGTTTTAATTATTCAAAGGTTAGTGTGCTCATCTTGTTAAAAAAATGTTGATGAATTCCAGTTTTTCTTTTTTTTTCTTTTTTCTTTTTTTTCTTTTCTTTCGTTATTTCTTTTTACTTTCGTTTTTTATTTATTTTTTTCTTCTTTTCGTTTTTTTTCTGTTTTCTTTTTTTCGTTTTCTTTTTCTTTTTTCTTTTTTCTTTTTTCTTTGTTTTTTTCATTTTTCTTTTTTTTTTCTATTTTAATTTTACTTTTTTTTCTTTTTTCTTTTTGTTTCTTTTTGCTTTTTTTCGTTTTTATACAGTTAGCTTTCCGTATGTAGTTATGTGTCAAAGTTGGCTTTTTCTAAGAAAGAACTATTTTGCCATTCAGTAATCCACTGGAAAGACTTAACGATGGATTTTAAGACGAGACATTTTGATTGGAAATGTTGGTATTTCGAACGGAACTTAGACGAGAGTCGAGTGATGAGATATGTTTGGTCAGAGAAGAGGGCTTAACCAGTGTTTTCATAGTAAGGATTTCTTTCCTGAAAATATACCCGATGCTGTGTAACTGTGGTTTGGGGAGATTTTAACAATGACCCATAGCTGAAGATTTTCGGATTATTGAGACAGTAAGATATTCCAGCCACAAGCCAACGACTAATGCCGGTAAAAAACGTTAAATAGAATACGTCGTAACAGGCATTCATTTGTTTGTCGAGAGTTATCAAAGTAATGATACACACACACTCGCGCGCGCGCGCGTGCGCGCATATATATATATATATATATATATAATAAGGTAAAAACTCACGCCTCAGAGTTTCTTGTTGTCGATCGTCAGGTGAGCTAGTATTCAACATTCTTATCCAGTTCCATTATCCTATTACATACTTGAAATATATTTAATTGACAAAGTGAAACTTTGAGTCGTGAGTTTTTAATCCAGAGAATAATAGCTACTACACATTGGTGTAGTAGCTATTGAAAAGGGAGCCTTCGGGCTGCTCTCGACAACGGTCACCAACAACAACTATAGACATGATTTATTTTGAATTGAATACATCAAACTTTGAGTAGTAAAGTTTTATCCTTTTTTATCATCTTATTCCATACTTGAATTATATTGTGATATCACTCTGCGTTTTTGTAAAGGCTTTACGAATATAAAAACGCTTTTACCATTAAAATTTAATGATAATTATAAGTAAAGTAAAATTGGTAACCATAATCGAGGGTGACCCGAAGGCTTCCTTTTCAATAGCTACTACACCCAGGTATTGTAGAGGGTGCTACTCTATTCCCTGGATTGCTTCACTTTACCCTTGATCCATAAGTACTATTTTTTGAGTCTTTGGTATGACTCGACCATTGGCGAAGACTCTACCCAATAATTCAATGGCCCGGTATATATATATATATATATATATATATATATATCAATGTCGCAATTCCCGTAGTTGCTTAGTATGGTATTTGTGATGTTCTTGTGTATAAACCTGTCACAAATTTAAATCCTTGGCTGTGGGCTTCTATTTCAGTGGTAGAAAACTGAATATCAGTTGAATTTAGGACCATTTTCGGGCCTCCAGTATGTTTCTACTTGCTTTCACCCAGAAGGAGAGAAAGTTTATTTGATAGTTTGTGGGAGAGGGTGTGTTTGAAGTTTTTTTTTTCTTTGATCATCCAGCGGATATTTTGGGAAATCATGTCTGTGAAGTTGTGGTCATTATGTAATTCGAGGACAGTTAGCTGGCTTATGCACGAGGTTTTTGATATCAATGGGGAAGAAGTGCTCAGCCTCGAGAATAGGGCTTATGTAAATATTTGAAGGGTGAACACTGCTTTCCGTAATCCTCTGACCAAAATCCTTTTAGTAAGAATCGGATGTTTTGAAGATGAATAAAAAGTTATGGTTCTAGAAAGTTGGTGAAAATTGACTGTAGTTTGAATTGTGCTAAATTCATCTAGTTGCTGAAGGAAAATTTGAATGCAGACTTTAGAGATTTTTCAGCATGAAAGCACTCTATGTCTCACTGGTGAAGCTGTCATAGTGTTGAAAGATTAATCAACTAAGAGTTTCGACTAAAATATTATCAATCAAACATGCGCAGATTAAAAGAGATGGATTCGTCTGAAGAAACCGCTCAATTTTGAAGAGTTGTTGGAACTGCATTTCATTCCCGTAAAGATGGGGAAATATTTGCCCGAAACAGGTGTATAGAAGCAATTATTCAAGCTAAGATTGTCACAAGAAATATTAACAGTAACTTCTTGAAATGAACATCATGTTAAAAATTTCCACCATGGACCTTTTTATATTCAAAAATCTTGTATCAAGCTTGAAATGGACGAAAACAGTTATTTCTGGGGGTCGTAACAAATCTTCCTTTTTCATTCAGATCCTTTTCAAAATATAATACTTGATAATTCATTGATTGTTTGATAGATTTTAACGGTATATCAACCCTTCTATGCTTAAGGTTAGGGAGTCGTATTCATTGTACATTTAAATTTACATTTTTTTTTCATATTAAGAATTTCTGCATAGTTATATGGTATGAAGTATCCCTATCGAATACGAATAATTTTCAAATATATCTAACTGTCAAATACAAGGGACTTCAACAGGTATTACTATTTTGGGTCAGAGTGGACCAGGGAGTAATGACAATGAAGGAGTCCTCCACATTCCCGGATCTCCAGCATTGGCGCATCACCCCCAGATACAGTGTAGTGTCATACCCAGGAGAACCCTTTAGGGAGTCCTACCCCACTACAGTGGATACAGTCAGCGTATTCTAAGCCTCACCGACAGGGTTATCAAAAAACATCGAAATCCTGACTTTTACCTAAAAACTGAAATCCGACCAATATCACAGGCCGGAAATATCAACGACAATGAAAGCCACTATCTAACGCGTTATATTGACCACTGAAAAGGACGTCTGCCTTATACATGTTTTCAAGAGATCAAATTACAAATGCTCTCAGCCTTACTTTATGATAATCGTCTGAATAATCGTGATTAGATCAATGCATGCATACTACTACAGCACAGCAAGAACGGCTTAATATGACGACATTTTGGTTAGCATAAGATTTCCTTCGGAAATAAAGCAAATTTCAATGCCATTTAACTTCAAGTTCATGTTCGAGTTCGAACCAATCATAATTTCTTGTGGCATGTATATATCTTAAGTATTAGTTATATTCTTTCATCTATTGATCTATTTGTAATTAATTATGATATAAATTATACAGTTTGGATTGAATCCCAATCGAGTTTAACAACAACTGATAGAAGAAAAATCTTGACTGATGCAATGGGAACAGTCTAGTTTTGATGATCTGTTATTTCTGAGTAGTGAGTTGGGCACCTCAGGTAGTGTAATGGTTAGCAAGCTAGACTAGCAAACCTTTACGAATGAGTTCAAGTCTCATTGGATGCCCTATTCATACAGGCAGGTGCCACATCTGAACAAAACGTTCAGTAAATTACTACTAAGTAGTGAGTTCGATTCCCACTGACTGTACCATAAACAGGGCGTCTCACATAGAGTAATTGCGAACACTCGTTAGTAAGTTCAATTTTTTACTGAGAACCAGATACTTGTCTGGCCTTGTTCCAAACTAAGTTAAGCTTAGTAGATTCCACCAAATAAGATGAAGACAAAGATTCGAATAAATCCGTTTCTATTAATAAGAACTAGTAAAATTACTTGAACTTCCGAATCACAGAAAAAAATATATCGGGGCAAATATGATAGGATGAAGCCGGCGTTATTAGTTATAAATTTAGCTCTTAAGTTGGAGAGGTGAAATAGTGGATGGGGCTGGGTGATGGAAGGCTACGATGTCCATTGCATATTGGGTGGGGTCGGTCGAGATTTGCTTGTGCATCTTCTCACTCTGAGCGGTTATCAGTGGGGGTTGGATAAGAGCTGATGGGACGGATAGTTACCCGCAGAGTCGTGTCTGCGCCTAGCAGACCTTGTGGCACCATCCCCTTGATGCTATTTAGTACGCACACTGTGCGTTCAACTCTCCATTATATGAAAGCGTATAAAGCGTATAAATTCTATTTTCCACGATAGTCAATAATACCGTAATTCCTTCTCTGTCTGTCTGTCTCTGTCTCTGTCAGATATATATATATATATATATATATATATATATATATATAGGAAGTTCCTGGAAATTAATTGTACGATTTCTTCACAGTCTTGTAGATAATGACCTAACAGGGTTGTATTTATTGTCACCATATTTGACATCTGTGCGTGTTTTAGTAAATATTTATACTTTTATTTGTTGTGGTATATAAAAGCAGTTATAAGATAAAGAATATTTTTCATAAATCAATTCAATTTTTCAAGTATTAAAACACATTTGCACATCAAATTTAAAGATGTTATTCTTATCTTATGTTAAAAACGTCCTTCACTCCTTGATTGGATATTAAATATCCAATTTATTCTGGTTCGGAATAATGAGCCCAAAGATACACCCTTTGTAAAACTGCTCGTAAAGAAATTGTTTAAATATCTGGGAAAGATTTATATGAGATTTAACGATATCAAAACAGACCACAAGAAACGTAACAGTTGTTACAATGAAATGAACGCAAAAAGTTGAGTTCAAACCCTAGACAAGGCTGCTTTCGTCACACTTTGTGCGAGTAACCTTGGGAAAGGCGTAAACCCATCTGCACCCTAGAGCTACAAGTAAATAGTAGGGCAAAATGCGATCTCTATCATTGTTACAGCAACCAGTCAAGAAGATAATTCTGAATTCACACCAGCTTTATTCTCCTTAAAAATTAAGTTTGTATTGCATCTTGCCAATGGCGGAGGGGCTGGTTAAATGCATACCTAACAATCATTATCCATAACTAGGAGAAGAACAAATGGATTCATGGCTTTCCTCAATTGAATTTGCTCGAAACGCAAACAACCTAGTCTAAGATTTGAAATCGGGTCACCAATCGATTTCTTGCGTAAAATGCACCTCCTTGATCATCAAATAAGATTTAAGTGCCTTCCCGTTGTAATAGTCCTTTGGGATGAGATTGCTGTTTTTTTTTTAAGAAGTGAAAGATTATGATTATCATTTCAGAATTATCTTTGTAATATCGATAATTCAGACTATTAAAAATGACATTCAGTGCGAACAGAGTTCACGAAACACTATAACTCAGTTGCAAATCGAACTGGAAGTATCATTATTCTCTAAATCAGAGCATTAAAAAAGTCTCGTTATGTGCCATTTTTTTCATGATTGCGGTTACATACAAAAATATATTCGGCAAATAATGAGAATTTTGCAAATAATACATAAATAGATAGATATGAACAGCGATAGATACAAAAATATGAATACGCTGAGATTAATAAGTGAGAGAGACGTGTCTGAAAAAGTGATGGTACTGGAGCCACAAACAGTTTATTTCAAGTCGAAACAACAAACAATATGGTTTCCTCTTAGAAATAATTCCCCTTGAGTCTAATGCACTTTCTAATCCTTCTCTGTAAGACCTCTATGCGCTGCTGAAAGGATTCTTCTGGGATGGCCCTCAGCTCCGTCGTTACGTCCCTTTTGATGACCACCATGCTTTAAAAACTGGTCCCCTTAATGATTACCTAGATATTGCCGAAAAGAAAAAAGTCACACAGAGCAAGATCAGGAGAATAGAGAAGTTGTTCCAGAATTGCAATGTTTCTCACAGATACCTTGTGCTCAGTACACCCAGTTCCGCTACTTTTCAGACATTCCCAAATCTTCAGTTATAATCTTCCTAACACTGTCCTTTCTCATTTCCAGCTGACTTATGATCATTCGAACAGTCAACCGATGATCACCACACACCATCTGCTTCTCGAGTCATCTTTCATCTCCTCATGACCCTCTTTAAACTCCTTGTACCTCTCAAAAATCTGTGTGCGTGACTTGGTGTTATCTACATATACTTGGTGAAGCATTTCAAGTACTCGTGACGGTCCCTAACTGGCCAAAAATTCAGGTTTATTCGTTTCTCAGGGGTCACAGCTGAGTTACCTGCAACAGGGGATGTGATAAAATAATGAGAAAAAAATACAATGTTTGCAGGAAGCTAAGATCAAAGTTATTTACTTCCATGACATAATGTCAGATGATAACACAGACAGCTTATCCCTCTTTTGCCCGAAGCTGACACAGCTCACCCAGTCCCTTTATTTTTCAGTCAGACCTCGTATATATATATGTGTGTGTGTGTGTGTGTGTGTGTGTGTGTGGATTCAGGATGGCCAGGAGTTTTTTGGAGCCTATTTACCCAACACCTCCGCTCGGGCAGGATATAACACAAGGTCAGTTTTTTAAGCGGGGTTTAGCAGGTTTGAATTCAGTTTTCCTTCTCCTAGACTAGTTGCCTCACCAAGGCTGAAGAACCTAGTCTGCCCTACTATTTACCCATAGCTGGAGGGAGAATAAGTGGATTCATACCTTTCCCAAGGGTATTAGTGCTATGTGAAATGCAATCAGTCTTGTCCGGGAATTGAACTCGTATCGCCGTGTCCATATCCTGTGACGATAATCATTACACCACGGGCACCTCCTCAGGAGTTTTTGTGAGAGGCGCTAAATCATCTGCGTAGTCTGGCCATGTCATAGTTTATTTTGTCTTTTTTTAATATGAAACCATTTTCTTTTATTAGATCTGTTGATGATCAAAGTACGTAATCAAGGCAGATTAAAGATAGATATGCTGCCAATGTATATCCTTTCGAGATTCCAATAACAATGTCAAAGGAGTCGGTGTCTTCATTGGATGAGTGAACCCTTGTTTTTGTGTTTTTATAAAGCATCATTATAGGTGTAACATTTCCCTTTGGGGAGACCATATGCTAGTTGTATTTACTCCATCTTTCCTCTGTGTTTGGAATCAAATTTATGTATAATATTGTTGTCCCAAGATTTTCTGTGTAAACCCTTTCGCTGATTCGAAGGGTAATCAGAATCTGTGAAATTGTAGATTGATTCTTTCGAAGGCCTCTCTACAAATTTTCTCTACTTCTGGTCGTATTCATTTGAGAAACTGGACATTATAAACCTTAGCAGCCACAGTAGTAAGAGTCATGCCACTGCAGTTCTTAATGATTGCAGGGTCGTCTTTTTTGTGGAAGGGGAAAATGTATCTTTCTATATATAGACGGATAATTACAATAGATAAAAATTGTCCTTATGAGTGACAAAATTCGATAAGGTGATTTAACTCATGTCGGAATATATTTGTAAATCGGACTAAATTATAGACCTCAACATAAAGCATTCCTAGAAAGACGTTTACTGATACAAAAACTGATAACATATGTTGCAAATTTAAGTAAACGTAGAAATCAAGTATAAATCACGCAAATCTCTAACCAGAACAAAAATGTCTTTTATTTGAAAGCTCAAGCTGAAGTTTCTTCCCTAAGAAGAATAATTGACAGTCGTTCAATCCACTTTGGGTCGAAAAAGATACTGGTGTGATATAAAAGCCTTTTAATACATATGTTTTATTATGTCATTTGACGCTAGATCAACCACTGAATTAAATACACTGATTCCCAGTAAGATATTTCTGGTTTTACTTACCGTAAAACCGAAGATAGCAAGCTGATCTCGCAGACCATTACTGCATTCAATACTTCTTTGTTGTAACTGAGGGTGTCTAGCTATTCGTAGTTGGAAATATTTTAAGAATAAACACAGGCGCCTCTTTTTAAGATAGATGAGGTTAGGCTATTTAGTTCAATGACATATCAACCCTTGATGGTTATTTAATGCTAAATCCTGAATATATATATATATATATATGATTTGTAAGCGAATAGTTTGCAGGTAACGATATTTTGAATTGAGTCAGAGCTCATTTGTTTGCTGAAAGTTGAATGTTTTCAAGTATTACTATCTAAACATTAATGATTGTATTTGCGCACAGTTAGATAGATTTAAGTATTGCTATTAAATACTAATTCTTTTTAATACTAATCAAGTTCCCAATTCAATAGCTACTACACCGAGGTATAGGACAGGGTGCCATTCCTTTCCCTGGATTGCTACACTTTAGCCTTGATATGTACCTTATAATGCTGAGTGTTAAGCAAAAAGGTATCAAGTACCATTTTAAAAGTCTTTGGTATGACCCAACGTGGGACTGAACCCCGGTTTCCCGGACCATTGGAGAACACTCTACCCACTCGGTTAATAAATACTCGGTTAATAAATACTACACAATTTCATAAAAGAATAACATATTAATGTAGAATCTTTTAGAATCTCATGAAGAATCTGATTTTATATCAGTCAAATAACAAGAGTCTGTCGATTTAATGATCCGATTTCTTTTGCAGTCGTTTTATCAAATTATCTAATTGTTGCGAGAGCAGAAATTATTCATGATTGTTCATAAAATTTAATTCTTCTCAAAAGCAAAATATTTTATGCAATTGTTATGATGCTGTCCTGCACACTGCTGGAGAAGCAGGGACGAACTCATAAGAGATGTACTCTTATGGACCCCCACACATGGACGTGCAAAAGCAGGACGACCAGCACGAACATACATTCAGCAGCTATGTGAGGATACGGGATGTTGTCCTGAAGACCTACCTAGGGCGATGAACGATAGGGAGGAGTGGCGAGAGAGGGTCAGGGATATCCGTGCTACCAGCGCGACATGATGATGATGATGATGTTATGATGCTACCAAGTACCCTACTTAATTCGCGTATCATACGACTTCCCGAGACCTAAATTTTAGCCTAATGCTAAAAGTTCGAACTCTATGTGAGAGAAACTATGCCGAGCCTTGGTCAATTATTTACACACACAAAGTTGGTATCTCGCGTATGGTGCGATCTACTAATATTAGAATTAACTTTAGATCTCAGAAAATCACATGATATGTTAGTATTTAGGGTAAATTATTTGGTTTACCTCTTTATCATCTGTCTAGACTACGTGCTTAGAACATCGATTGATAAAATCAAAGAAAACGGCTTCGAGCTGACAAAGAAAAGAAGCAGAAGGTACCCCGCAAAAACAATTACCGACGCCGACTACGGCGATGACATAGCGATTTTGGCAAATACACCCAACCAAGATGAAACACTACTGCATAGTCTGGAACGAGCCACCGCAGGCATTGGCCTCCATGTCAATGCACACAAAACGGAATACATGTGCTTTAATCAAACAAGCGACATTTCCACACTCGGCGGTAGCTCTCTGAAACATGTAGACAAGTTCACCTACCAAGGAAGCAGTGTCTCATCAACCGAAAAAGACATCGACACGCGGCTAACAACGGTATGGACTGCTATCGATAGACACTCGGTCATATGGAAATCAGACCTGACCGATAAAATGAAATGCAGTTTCTTCTAGGCAGCGGTCGTGTCGATACTGCTGTATGAAAGCACTCGATGGACGCTAACAAAACGTATGGGGAAAAAGCTTGACGGCAACTACACAAGAATGCTGCGAGCAATTTTGAACAAGTCCTGGAGGCAACACTCCACAAAGCCCCAACTGTACAGCCACCTACCACCCATCACGAAAACTATCAAAGTTAGACGAATCAGACATGCAAGACATTCCTGGAGAAGCAGGGACGAGCTCATAAGCGATGTTCTCCAATGAACCTCCTCATATGGCCGAGCAAAATCAGGACGACGAGCTCCAACCTATATACAGCAGCTCTGTGAGGAGACGGGATGTAGCCCTGAGGACCTACCAGAAGCGATGAACGATAGGAAGGAGTGGTGGGAGAGGGTCAGGGATATCCGTGCTAGCGACACGACATGATGATGATGATTTGGTTTCTTTGTTTAATGCCATTTCAACCTTCATGGGTTATTTAATGCCAAAGCTATCTCTTTAGAAGAACAGTGGTAGTATTGTCTAAACCATTGCAGGGTGGGGGGATTAAGAGGGTTTATAACTTGGTTATAACCCAAGGGAATTAGTCAGAAAGTTAACGCAATAGCTTGACTGGAGCTCGAACTCGCTTACTACGATGTCGCTGTCAAACACGTTAGCCATTCAAAAGTCTTGTTCAATATTCTCTATTTGTTGGTATTTATTTGGCTCCGCCACGATACCAAAATGTAACACAAGGTCGCTTTAATGTGAGGATACCTCACAGGAAGCGAACCTCCCACAAGGCAATGTCCTCTACATGATTCTCATTAGGTGCTCTGAAGAGCCAACCTTGTACTAAACTAAGCAAATCTTCAAAAATAATTACTAAAAGAGGATATGGCTGCATTGTTGGTGAGTTCGATTTTGACTAGGTGCTCAAACTTCTTGCTTTGGGTCGCAACTCAGCTAAGCTTCGTAAATATCAAGAAAAAGATGACATGGACGCCTTGCATGGTGTAATGGTTTGGTTAGCAGACCGTAGTGATTTCGATTCTCACTGGTTACCTCATACTTCTGGCTTTGAGCTACAATTAAGCGAAGCTTAATAAATAACTTTTAAAAGAGGATATACTGCACTTTACAAAAAAACTGACTTTGCACCACGTCTTACTCAATACGGAGAGGTTAGCTTGATACATACGGAAAGAAGTCATTGAATTACAAAGTTGAAACGGAATAACTTGCTTGGTAACATAATAAGCACAGTAGATAAATATTTTTACAAGTTTGAACTTTTTTTGAATAAATCCCTGAAGGTTCCTATGAGGGATGCAAATTTGACAATTTGCAGAGAGGTGTGGTCAGACCTAGCGGCGCCAGAAGGGTTATGAAAGTAAGATTTGAAATATTCGGTTATTTCCAATCTGTATTCAGCGTTTTCATAGTGATGAAAATCTAAAGAAACAAATAACTCTCTGAGAAATGGTTTCAAGGATTATTTATAGTTTATAAAATACGGTTAAGTGGACGAAATACTCAATTTGTGGGCGAGGACGAGTCAGGGGAAAGATAAGCTCAGTAGTAAGAAACTCGAGAATCTGGGAGGGGTGAAGCTGTCAACTCAAGTGGAAACGGTCAGTCTCAAGACCTGGATAAATATTTCCGAATGCTTGTCGTTATCATTATGACACTGAACAATCCCACCCCACTGCTGAACAATCTTTCTACGAAAGTGAGTAAATATCTTTCGAGTTAATCACCACTACTGTTGTCTTGTGCCAGATTAACTTAACTTTATTGTTAATCTTGATTTTTTTTCTTTATTTCTTGTCCTTTTTTTAATTGCAACTCTTTCAAACCTCCAATCCACGAAAGAAAATTATGAAAGATAATGTCAATCAAATAACAGTAAAGCCCGGTCGGCTGGGGCTATAGAATACATCGACTGCATTTCTGCAGAGGGGTAAGACTCCCCAAACGAGTGTCCTGGATATACCATTAAACAATCTGATGGTGAGGCTATAGCAATGCTGGAGGTTTGAGGAATACGGAGTACCCCTTCATGCCATCGCTCTTAGTTCCATTCTGCCATGGAATGATAGCACCTGATAGGGTCCTATCGATATGTTAAATAGAACTGTTTAACATTTAAACTGAGTGTAAACAAATCACTTATACTAAATTGAATTGCTAGAAATCGAACTGGTTTTTTTTTACATTTATCTGTGTGTAAACAAATGACTACTGTTTAATTGAATTGTTTGTGATTCATAGTAATACTTGGAACCATTTAATTTTGATGACTTACATTTACAAATCATATATACCTAATATATGTATAAACCAGATTTGGCATTAAATAACCTACACTGGTTGATATGCCATAAAACCAAACCAAACCTTGTATAATAGTACAACTATAATTCTTAGTTGACAATAATAGCTTCAAGTATTTATTCTTAATACAAATAATCTAAAGTTGTAAGATATCAAGTATTCCTATCTAATAAAATAATTTGCACACAATTGCATGGTTTCAATTATTACAATTTAGTATCAGTAATCATATTGCTTCAAATAATTATTTCAATCTAATAATAGTCACTTGTTCTAAACACTGTTATGTTTTCAAGTAACTACAAGTAACAAAAAAATCGTTAGGAAACAATGACAGCTTCATTTAACTATTCTTGATCTAAATAATTTATAAGTTATATGGCATCGAGTGTTCCTATCGAATTCGAAAATTTAGATCCATATAACAGGTACTACCACTTCGAGATCCATGTAACAGGTACTACCACTTCGAGTCAAAGAGAATCTGGGAGTAATAATAATTAAGGAATAATCCACTTTCCCCAGAGCTCCAGAACTGAAGCCTCACTACCAGGTGTAGTTTAGGACAACTCTTTTTAGGTGGGGGTCTTAGTTTTCGACAGGGGGTACAGTCAGCGTATTCTAAGCCTCGCTTACAGGGCGTATATGAGATTCGATTATAGTCACATACGGTAGTGATAAAGATTGTGTTGCTATCTATTCTCCCCCCACCACCACCACCACCACAATTCCTTTTAAAGATCTTCTTTTTCTTCCCTAGAAAAACAATCATAGCTTTAAGTAATTATTTTAATAGCAATAATTTATAAAGATGTGAGAACTAGTATCCTTATCTAATGCTAATAGTTTTCAAAAAGATGTATTTGACCCTAACAGGTTCTACCACTCTGAGTGGAGCTATAAGTATTGACAATGGAGTATTCCACACTTCCCTGAGGTCAAGAATTGGAGCCTCACTACAAAATACAGTATCATACACAGAACACCCTCTTTGGGAGCGTATTTTAAGTTCTGTCAGCGGAGCAAAATGTTGCCTTCGAGCAACAACAACAAAAACAACTGATCATTCATGAATATCCAGTCATTTCACTTCATTACGAAAAGTGAGATATACGAGTTAACGATGTCTTGTTAATGATATTCGATAGTTCATTGAATCAGAATTGCTATTTCTCACGTATTAAAGATAATAATCTTTTGCAAACAGTCTTTGCATTGTGTGGTATTATTAATTTTGTTTCCCATATAAAAATAACTGAAGCAATGTAACGATCTTACATCACACACAGGCCATTTGGACGAACAACCGTTTTCCTGACTTCAAAACTGTCTATAGGGACCAACTGTTACCAATCCACTGCCCTACCCTCTTGTTTGAAATCCCTGCTCAACCCCACAGCATTCTCACAACAACGTGTTACTTTTTTTTCTTTCCCTTTTTTTCTTTTTAAATTAACAGACACCGCAAGGAACAATATAGCCTGGAGAGAGAAGCCTTACGATCGGTTAGGAACCAGGTTCATATATAAACAGATAATTTGAAGCAGGATTGATCTCTAACGCCAAACACATTCATAAACGTTATTGTCATTGAATGATGCCCGCTAAAGTTAAATACTAAAATCAAAAGACACGTGCGGACGTAGATATGGGCGACCGTCCGTTATGTCTTTATCATGATAGTCGTCGAGTGTTAGAGTCAATTTTCACAATCGATAGCCATTGAAATTATTTATCCGTGCAACAACCAACTGGCAAATTCTCATATAAAAGCAGACCACAGGACAGACGCTTGTGGACTTTGGTGTTTGTTGATGACAAAAGGCACTCATAATAAAAGTGCTATTACACACGCGTCAAAAAACGCATGTGATCTGAATAATGACTTCATAGAGATTTTTTTTTTTTTTTGAGAATCGACGTCTTATTGAAATATCGTGAAAAGGAGGCATTTATTGTTCAACTTCCGTTTTCCTACCTTTTCTTTTTCTTTTAATGATTGTTTTGTTTTATTCGACTTTCTTATTTAAAACAAAAAATAACAAAACAAAAGAAAAAATAACTATTTACAAAAATTAAAGAGTAATAAAAAGGATAAAAAGAGCAGTGATATCAATACAAATATCATAGATACATTACGTTTTACTAAGCTAATACTTTTAATGTATAATGCAATCATTGTCTGGTTTTGGAATTATAATTATTCTTCACTGATGAAGTCAAACTAACATCTTCATCAAGTGTGTTATCAAACTCACGACATTTTGGCCGAATATACAGTGAACTACAAAGATATGCAGAATGTATATATGTGTATGTATGTTCGTGTATGAAAGTAAAAAGACAGAATAAGTTAATCGTAAATCCATAAATAAAAATGAGCACGTATATTTTTACTCACATCATAACACCAAAATAAAAATTGTTATAATCATAAGCAGAGATCATAGGATTTGCACCCCAAGATTTTGAGATGATGAATTTGAATATATAGAAAACTACTTCGCACAATTTCAATATTGTAAATCCTTAATACAAAGCTCTTAGAATTACAAACATAAACCCTTTCCAAAAATTTCTTATATATATATATATATATATATATATATATATATATATATATATATATATAGTTTATATGAGTTTGGTTGAATAACATGGAACTTTCCTTTTAAATGATTTTATACTTTTCTGTAGCTTTCTTGCGAGTAACTTGGTATCAGGGTCCAATTGATAGAGGTGTTGGCCGAGGTTCTGCTCTTAAGCACTTTCTAATACACATATTTACATAGATAGATAGATAGATAGATGACCCAAACTCATAAATTTGTTTGGCTTGGTTGGGTTGGGTTTTATGGCATATCAACAATTGTAGGTTATTTAATGCCAAATCATTTTATTAAATATATATGTGTATGATTTGTAAACACATTTTGTAGATATGATTCATAAATGAGCCTGAGCTCTTTTTTGTACACAGTTAAATGGTTCCAAGAATTACAATATAACAGTCCCAATTTAACACTAGTCATTTGTTTGCCCACAGTTTGTTCTATTTGATCCATTGATAGGACCCTATCAGGTGCAACTACTCCCGCTCAGAGTGGACATGGGGGCAATAGCAATGAAGGGGTACTTCGCATTCCCCGAATCTCCAAGGCTAGAGGGGGTGTCTTACCCTTCTGCAGATATGTAGTTGGTGTATTTTACAGTCTCAGCCGACTAGACTGAAAAATATTTTGTTTTATATATATACATATATATAAAGCAATTTTCTATATTTACAAATTAAGATTGTTGAATATCAGTGGTAGTGTATATGCAGATCTAAGTTAAAATAGTGTTAACATAGAGTCAACAGGTGTTTGGATCAAATAATCGCAGAGGCGGGAAATTGACCGTCATCAGACCGTATGTGTTAAATATGGTTACAATAGCAATCAGAAGGTGATTTTTTCAGTAACGAGACTGTGAAAAAAATTGTCATCATTAACGTGTTTAAAAATCAAGTTTATCTCTTTTAAAATTGTTTCAAAACACTGAATGTGGTCCCTACGCCAAAAAAACGGGGTTGTAAGTCTTCAACTGACACTGACTTCAGTGTGCTCAACATTTTTCACATTGAAACCACGGATTTTTCATTTGCGAAAGCGAAAATTGTCACATGAATTCAAATCAGGGGAAGTGTTGAATCGTGTGGTACACTAGGAACATTCCATTGAGTTTATAACTTGTTCAAATTGTTTTTTTTTAATTGATATTCATTTCTGAAACATATTGGTTACTTAGCGGCGTCTTTACGTCCATCTTGATCATCGGTTTATTTTTGCCTCGACACCAGATCACGTTTTCATACCGACAGTCAGTGGGGTCTGAAAGTTAAAGGTCTTACAGAGGCCAGGGATCAAGAGTCATTATGAACAATACAGTATTCGCTCTGCGGGTGGAATGCCTTTTGTGTGGGGCTGCCAGTAAGGTGTATACCAAACAAATAGAGCTCTACTTCGAGGAAAAAAGAGGCAGCCAACGTCTATGGCTTCAGGGTTGTAAAATAACAATCTTAGAGTTACGATAAAAATAACAGGAATAAGATAAATTAATACCAGTTAAAAAATTAAAGAATATTTTAGCTTACTGTTGTCAGAGAGTGGGAAAACTAGAACCTTAAGGCCTTTAAGACATCAAGCGTTGCCTTCTACGGCCTTTTTGAAAGATCTGTTAAAACTAGATACCTCCACTTAACAGATTTGGGGAAGTCCTTGTGGCGTAATGACTAAAGTGCTGAACAGCGGCCTCGTTTAAAGGCATATCAACCTTCGAGGATTAATGCTGACTTTATCTTTTACAGAAACTATTGTGCTACTATTTAACCCATAGCTAGAGAGATAAGGGGGTTCATATTTTTCTACGGGGAAACAGTGAACGCACAAATGGGACTGGAGTTCCAATTCGCTAACTACGATATTGAAGTCCATCACATTCGCCACTATATCACCAGAACTCTAATGTTCGATTGTTGCAAATATGCTAAACATTTGTTATGGATAAACTTATGAGTTGAATCTAAATGTCAATATAACCTTTAAACAGAAAAAGATTTCCCACCTCTGTAGCAGATGTATATAGTGGAATAAGTAGAGAATTAAAAGAGAGTTTGTTGAATTAGTTGTTAAATTATTAGTTAAATATCAGAATTCGTCTGTCTCCTATCAGATCTGAATGTTATATAAGTATTTCTGGAGGCGCTCTTGGATTAATGGTTATCGTTGGAAGAAATGGACATGATAACCTGAGTTGATATCCAGTTTGTATTTCATATAGGAAAGGTATAAGGGCAGTCTTTAACCTTGGTATGGCAACCGGTTTAGGAGAAAGAAGACTCTGAATTCAAACCAGTTAAACTCCGCTTAAAAAGCAACCTTGTGGAGCATTGCGTTTAAATGGAGGGGTTGGGTAAATCCATTTATAAGATGATAATTAGTCATTTATTTCGGGCAAAAATGAACCAATCGCTGTAGATAGGACCATTTAGTGAGGAACTTAAAGTATCAAGGGAGATATAATCTTTTGTTTGTGGTTTGAAGGAAAAACAAAAAAAATCACCTTTTACCTTGGATGATTTAAGGGAAATAAGATAATTCTTGCTTTTTTTTTTTTTTTTTTTTTTTATGGGGGTGTTTTTTGTGGAGGTCGAGCGTATTTTCTCTATTTTCCTCCTTATTTATGGAATTTACTAACCTAAATTTTAATTAATCTTATCAAAACAGAAAGTTTCCAAAAAGGTCACTATTTTACTTTACTTTCCTGTCTCATTGATTCTAATGTGAGGTATTCTAACGATACCTTCAGTACCCAATTTTTACCTATAAAAGCATTTTGGTCCTTTTCTTTAAAACATAATTTGTTAAATCCAAATGTACCACACCTTGCAAAAATGATGAAATTAACAATGAATAAACCACATATAAGAAGCAAAACATTTTTAAAATTTATAGCCGAACATACTGGCTTCAAAAAATATTCCTGAAACAAACTTTATTAAATTGTCTGAATAAATGATTTATTCTAAGTCATGCAGAAGAAACTATTACAGAATAAGCTAATGTTGTAATTTACAAAGCTTTTTGCTTAGATGTGGCAGAAGGCCGTATGAATGGAGCACCCAATGAAACTCGAACTCACTTGTGAAGGTTTGTTAGTTTAGCTTGCTAACCATTACACCATCAGAATCGTCCAGAATAAGCTAATGTTGATGAAAAATCCTGCTAAATAAAAAATATTTTAAGGAAGACATCTTCTAAGTGTGAAAATTCCATAACTTTTGCTTGAGGTAGTACATCTAACCTGAGAGCCTAAATTCTGGCAGGAAAATCCCCATTCTTACATCACTGTTGCCCATAAAATGTTCTAATCAGCTATTTAGTGACCGATTACAACTTTTCATATATTTAGCATTTTTTCAGTCCAGAAGTGGAGGTACGGACATGGGGGTGGGCTGAAGATTCTAACAATACATTTACCTTTTTCACTTCCATTTTTTTTTTTTTTTTTGGCTTTGTCAGTGTCTTTATTTTTAACATATAAAAGTATTTTGCTCTGTTTCTCTATGAAATCATCAGTAAAACCCGAATGTAATAAATTCGATATTCTGTTAAAAAAATTCGTTGTTGGAAGTGTGGAAATTTATTTATTTATCTAAATTGTTGCCAACGTTGTCGCATTCTCTCAAAAAAGTTTACCACTTCCACTGCCGGGCTTCAGAGTTACAATTTATAAATTCAGGGCTCAACAAATGACTCTCTTTCTTTTTATAATATGAAAGTAGTAAAGCAACGTTTATCTATCGTACAGTGCGTGTAGTCTTTAGGGGAATATAGGATTGCCGAAATTAGACGCAGCTTCATTATCAAATGGTACATTAAAATGAGTTCCACCTGGGACAGAAAAGAAAATATTGCCGTTAACACAAAGAAACAAAAGAGTCATTGTAACGTAAAAAAAATTGCTTTTATGTCAAAGTTTATTATATATATATATATATATATATATATATATATATATATATATATATATATATATATATATATATATATGGGAATTTATTTAATCTTTGGGAATTGGACCAGATGGGATCACTTGGAGTCTGCTATTTAATAACAAACCTACAGAATAAACAAGTGAGTTTTGCTTGGACTCCACAAAAGAGTTTTGATTAGAAAGTAGCACTTCGAAAAGAAATCCGTGAGCTCAACAAAAAGCTTCTCTCGGGGAAATATTCAAAAATCTTTTTTGAATTACACCACTTGATTAAAGTTATTATTGTTTCAGCGTTGATGCTTTGACTGATTGATTTTAACGTCATGTCAATCTGTCTGGGGTTATTTATGCCTATCGTTTAGGAAATCACGTTCATTGCACGGTTAGATGTACATTATTGTAATTGTTTCTTAAGAGTTTTGCATACAGTTATATATCAAATATTTATATCTAATACAAATAAGTTGCATGCAGTTCTATGGTTTCAAGTTCTTCTACCTAATATTATTAATTTAAACGGAATTATATGGTTTCAAGCGACTATGTCTATTTAATGACAATCATATGTTTGCACATAGTTATAGGATGTCACATATACTTATCCAATAGTTTTCATATATATCTATTTAACCCATATATGGGACTCTAACAAATACAATAGAATAGACCCGGGTGTAATAGCAGGGGATACAGTCAGTATGCTCTAACCCCGCCCCACATAGCCCAGTCAACTAGGGCTGTAGAATACACCAACTGCATCTCTGCAGAGAGGTAACACCCCTATTGGTGTCTAGGATATGACACTAAACAATCTGATGGTGAGGTTCTAGTGCAGGAGCTTTGGGGAATGCGGAGTACTCCATCATTGTCATCTTTCCCTGGTCAACTCTGGCCCGGAGTGGTAGCACCTGATAGGGGCCTATCTATGGGTCAAATAGAAATAAAATGTGTACTTATGCTACATTGAATTACTTGAAATAGAACTGTTTGGCAAGTAAACTGTGTACTTATGCTAAACTGAATTGTTTGAAATGGAACTGTTTTGACATTTCTTTGTGAATGGACAAAAACTATTCTTATATTAAACTTGATTGTCTTATGCTAAACTGAATTGCTTGAAAAAGAAATGTTTTGACAAAAACTTTACTTATACTAAACTGAGTTGTTTGAATTTGAACTGTTTGACAAAACTGAATTTCTTGGCATTAAATAACCTTCAAAGATTGATATGTCATGAATCCCAACAAACAAAGTGAATTTGGCGTTGAATAACCTACCAAGGAGTCCATCGCTTTAACTATTATATGACGAGGACACTTCCTCTGAATTTAGTTTCCCTTCTCCTAGAATGATTGCAACACGAAGGTTATAAAACCCACCAAACTAAATCCTGCCGACAGTCTAATTTTGACTTTGAGGCTAATTGCGACAAAGGCGGCTGAAATAAGATGAGAATATTAGAAGAGTGATTAAGAAATACTCGATAATGCCTCATGTTCTGGATATAACATGAAACAGCATTTAGTGGTGAGGCTTCTGTTCTTGAGTTCTGAGGAGTGTAAAGTGCCTTTCCATTGCCATTACGCCCGAGTCCTTTCTGATTATGAGAGATAGTGCCTCTTAGGATCCCATCTAAGATTCAAGTAAATCTGTTTGAAAATTGTTTGCAGTTGGTTTTAAACAACGAGGTATCCAGTTACATTTTTTTAAGTCTTTGGTATGATTCAACCTAGGATTGAACCCAGGTCTACCGGACTGTTATTCCTAAGTTGTGCAAAATTTTTTAGGAAAAACTAAATTCAAATCAGGGTAACCAAAAAATGATTAATAATAATAATAATACACATTTGTGTGAGATTTTAAGACGTGTTCATATAGTTGATTCTTGTATTAAAAACGTTCCCTCCAAAGGACTATCTACAACTACGCCCGCAATCAAAATATAACAAAGAACAAATCGGTGAGGTGCCCGTGGTGTAATGGTTATCGTCGACATGAGTTCAAATCATTGACGATACTAATTGCATTTCACATAGCACTAATACCCTTGGGAAAGGTATTAATCCAATTATTCTCCCTCCTGCTATGGGTAAATAGTAGGACAGACTGGGTTCTTCAGACTTGGTGAGGCAACTAGTCTAGGAGAGGGAAAACTCTGAAATCAAACCTGTTAAACTCTGCTTAAAAATTGACCTTGTGTCATATCCTGCCCGAGCGTGGGGGGTTGGTAAATATGATATGATAACAGAGAACAAATCATCCAGAAATTACACCTTTTTTTTACCCCCGACCTCATTCACCTTCCACAGTGACTGGAGACCCATGTCATAGCCATTCGGGCGAAGTGATACGCAAACAGATTCGTTTCGGATTTGAACTCGGGTTGCCGATTCCATTTTTTATGACGATAACCGTTGCGCCAAGTGCACTTAATATATGAAAATGCAAATAAGATGAAAAAGTTACAACCCTGAAAGTAAGTTATAGCAGCAGCAGAAAAATAAACTCATAAAGACCAACAGGGTTAATATCAGGCCATTTTAAAATTTATAGCGATCCTACCAAATAGTTAGTGGCATCTTAAAGGCTGTAAATTGATATCCACTACAAATGTAAATCCTCTGATAGAGTAAAAAAATGGAGGAGGCGTGGGTAAACATTTAAGTGAATAAAAGATTCTAGCAGGCATCGTGTAAGGTCAGCCATTGTTAACGTGGTCTTATTTGTGAAAACCGACATTGTACGAGAAAAGGCCAATTTAATTATAATAACGCTTGACTCCTGCGGTCTCCAGGGGAAGACTGTAAATTGCTTATCTTACGGTTTGCAGGTAGAATTACCGAGAAAGATGAGCCATCTAATTCACCACCCATTAAAGGAAAAATGAACGCGGCTGCTGAAGTTTTATTTAATTAACACGAAACCTAATGACGATTTTAGGAACATTAACTAGACAAGCGTTTAGTGTGATGGATCAAGAAAATATTGTTACTTAAAACTAAACCATTTTATTTCAGTTTTAAATGACACAATATGAACATGTTTGGAAAATGACTGAAAAATTTTCCAGAAAAAAAAATCTTATTTTAAAACACTCTCAAATGGTCTGATAATCACTGTAGATGTTGCTTGGTCTGGTATACAAGCCTCGGATTGTTTAGATCATCTGCAGTTACAAAGTAGTCACTCATCTTAGTACTGAACACGCTCATCGCTGCTTAATTTCAGAGATCTGAAGAGAACTGATGTGTTCACCATAACTTGACAGTATTTTGTAATTAATATACATACCTATCCAACCTCTTCGCTACAAGGTCAATTATTAAGTAGAGTACAGCTGGTTTGAATTTAGTTTGGTTTTGTTTCTTTTTTTAATGGCATATCAACTTTTGAAGGTTATCTAATGCCAAGACCATCTTTCAAGAGGAACGGCAGTGGTACTATTTAACCCATAGCTTGGGTATTTGTCCGAAAATGAACGTAATAGTGCGACTGGAGTTCGAACTCGCTCACTACGATTCCGGAGTCCATCGCTTTAACTCTTATATGACGAGGACACTTCCTCTAAATTTAGTTTCCCTTCTCCTAGAATGATTGCCACACGAAGGTTATAAAACCCTGTCTGCCCTACTATTTGCGCCAAGATGGGGGAGAATAGTTAGATTCATACCCTTTCCAAGGGTGTTAGCGATATGTGAAATGCAAACAGCCTCCACCAGGAATTGAACTTGTGTCGCTGGGGTCATTTTCTATAATGATAACTGTTACACTACGATTTCCTTCCGTGAGTGTTATGAAAATGCTACGCACTTTGCGGTGTTTATGATCTCAGTTGATCTCTGCCGGTCGAGACCCAAACTGATCTGATCTGATCAGATCCGAAAAACTCAACTGCTGCCTTCGAGCGGTTGTACCTTAATTCATCTTTTCAAAATCCTAAAATTCTCAGGTCATCTCTTCCGGGCATGACGTCATCCACCCACTCAATTCACTCCAACGGCACGTTCAGCCCTATTTCCTGTCCGTTAGTTTGTCATAACAGATGATGATTGTCATATCCTTTCCGCGTGAGCATGCGAGTACTTTGTTGAACTATGAAACCTGAAATAAGAGACACCGAGTAGTTCAAAGCTTTACCAAACTAAATAATGAAATATAATTAACGAAAAATGATTAATATAATTAATCATTACATTAATTATATAAGAGAGGCTCCAGTTCTGAACATTAGGGGAGTATGGAATTCTTCTTCATAGCCATTACTCCCACATCAATTCTGATCCAGTGTGTTGGTTCCTGTCAGGTTCCCATATATGATTCCAATAGTTGTTTGAAAATTATTTGTATTAAATAGGAATTCTTGAAACCATTTAACTGTGTGTATTTTTTTTTTTGTATTTAGATGGTTGTTGGTTGTTGGTTGTTTGGGTTTTATGGCATTTCAACCTTTGTAGGTTATTTAATGCCGAATTCATTGTCAAAAACCTTTCTGTTTCAAGCTATTCATTTTAGTCAAACAGTTCTAATTCACCTAATTCAATTTAGTATAGGTATAGATTTTCTTTACATAGTTAAATGTCAAAACAGTTCTATATTAAACAATTCAGTTTAGCGTAATTACAATTTAAATGTTAAAAACAGTTTCATTTCAAATAATTCAGTTTAGCATAGGTACGCAGTGTAAATCTAAGTACACAGTTTAATTGTCAAAAAAAATTAATTTCAAGTTATTCAGTTTAGTCAAACAGTTTTAATTAAAAAAATTCAGTTTAGCATAAGTATGCAGTTTAGTTCTATTTAACCCATAGATAAGAACCTATCAGGTGTTACCACTCCGGGCCAGAGTAGACTTGGGGGAAATGACAATAAAGGGGCGTTCTGCATTCCCCAAAGCCACAGCATCACTGGAACTACACCATCAGATTGTTTAGTGTCATATCCAGAAGACTCTTTGGAAGTCTTACCCTTCTGCAGAGGTGCAGTCGGTGTATTCTACAGCCCCAGCCGACAAGGCAATACAGAGTAAAATGTCAAAACAGTTTTATTTCAGATAATCAAGTTTAGCATGAGTGCACAATTTAATGATCTATTTCGAGCAATTCACTTAAGCATAATTCGCAGTTTAAATGTCAAAACACTTCTATTTTAAACAATTAAGTTTAGCAAAAATACGGTGTTTTAATGCAAAAAGCAGTAAACTCAAGAAGCCACGGTTTAGTTCTATGTAACCCATAGATAGGACCCTTATCAAGTCCTACCACTCAGGGCCAGAGTGGACCTGTGAGCGATGGCAATAAAGGTTATTACGCATTCCCTAAAGCTCCAGCATTACTGGAACCTCACCATCAGATTGTTTTGTGTCATATCCAGGACACTCGTTGGGGGTGGGGGGTGTCTTACCCCTCTGCAGATAAGCAGTCAGTGTATTCTACAGCCCCAGCCGACTGGACAATTTGTATTTAGAATATAGTTACTTGAAGCCATAATTGTTCACTAAGAATTATTATTATGAGTTACTTGAAACGATATAACTGCCAGCAAATTATTGATGTTTGATAGGGATACTTGAAAACATACAACTGTGTGCGAATAAATGATAATTATCAAATTGGAATAGTTACTTTAGACCATTTAATAGTGTATAGATTATTAGAATGAGATACAGTTGCTTGTTATAGAATTTTATGCAAGCAAATGATTATTGACAAAATAGGATGATTTTTAAAAAGATAGAACATTGAAAATATAGTTATGATTACAATCACATAATTACAAATTAATCAAATTTCAGCATTTAATAACCTATAAGGAATTGGTATGCCGTTAAAAAATCAAACTAAACGAAAACGATCTTTCTTCTTTTAATGTGTGATTTGAGATGATTTTAGACGACTGATCCTCCTGTGTTCTTAATTCACAAACATGACTAATTCCACCACCTCGAACCCATAAGTAACGAGAAGTACCAAGAAGGAAGATTATCATAGTATATCATTTGTGTTGACATATAGAAAATCAAGTACATTCGGAAAAAATCACTAAAAACACCAATAATAGGGCTCTGTTTATCGGACTTCAGAAGGTTGCATATCGAGTTTACTCCCAAGAAAAAGACACCTGCTATATTAAAACATACGGTCACTATAAAGGGTTCCAAGCGAAAACCTGATTCCTGGATAAGACATACAAATAATGTTAGCTGTAAAGCATGATAACTGAAACGTTTGTCATTTTATTAAACTCAAGTTAATTTAGCACAAGGTCAAAAGTTTGGAACATCTAGCAAGAAACGAATTCAACAACAATGGTTCATGAACCCAAACCATTACATTGGTCTAGATGTCTAATTAAAATTCACAAAGCTTTGTTTAGTTGGACACACGGGCCATTGATTATTTACGAGGCCCGCTGGTCCTAAATGGTCACCCTTTTAATTACTAGGCAAGCGTGCCACTGCTTCCCTACGGTGATTTTGACCCAGTCGGCTGGGACTGCAGAATACACCGACTGCATATCTGCAAAGGAGTAAGACACCCCCCCCATCAACGAGTGTCCAGGATATGATACTAAACAATCTGATTGTGAGGCTCCAGTAATGCTGGAACATTGGGGAACGTAGAGTACCCCTTCATGGCTATCACTCCCAGGTCCACTTACGTCCGGAGTGGTAGCACCCGACAGGCTCCTATCTGTGGGTCAAAAATAACTGTTTGACATTTAAACAGTGTTCTTACGCTAAACTGAATTGTTTGGGATAGAACTGTTTTGAAATTTAACTGTGTGTAAACAAAAACTGTGTACTTATACTAAACTGAATTGTTTGAAATAAAATAAAACTGATCATTTAACTGTGAGTAAACAAATGGCTGATGTTTAATTGAATTGTTACCAATATATAGCAATACTTGGAACAATTTAACTTTGTTGACATGTTAAACAGAATTGTTAGAAAAAGAACAGTCTGATCATTTAACTATGTGTAAAAAAAGTGTACCTATGCTAAAGTGAACTGTTTGAAAAAGAACTGTTGACGTTTAAACTGTACTTTGCTAAACTGAATTGTTTGAAAAAGAGCAGTTTTTACATTTAACTGCGTGTAAACAAAAACTGTATTTAAACAAATTACTAATCTAAACAAAAAACTGTTTACTTATACTAAACTGAACTGTTCGAAATAGAACTGTTTTTAAGTTTAACTCTGTATTCGTATTAGATAGAAATAGGTGAAACCATTTAACTGTGTGCAAAATATTGAGCTGAGGTTCGTTTAAAAATGTTATCAACAAAATCCGTTCGGAAATCATATATATATATATATATATATATATATATATATATATATATATATATATATATATAAAGGATTTAGCATTAAATGACCTGAAATAATTGATATTCCATTAAACCAAACCAAACCAAACCAAACTCCGGTGATTTATCAGAAACAGAGCTTTAAACGTATTTGACCGTAAGACAATGATAACAGAAATGTTGGGTTAAAACAAACATCTGCGATAACGACCTGGATTAATAACTAAGTATCAGGAGTAGAGGAAAATATTATTTGGTTTGGTTTGGCATATAAGCCTTTTGAAGGTTATTTAATGCCAAAGGCATCCTTCTAGAAGAACAGCAGTGATGCTATTTAACCCATAGCTGGGAGGATAAGAGGGTTCATCCCTTTCCCAAGGGTATTTATCCGAGTTTAAACTCACTTACTACGGTCCCGCAGTCCATCGCTTTAACCATTACACCACGAGGACAGCCCCCAAAAAAGTATTTACTCAGCTTTACTTATATATAGTACACAAGCTTACAGTACCTGTTGTTGTTTAAGTGGTCACCCGTCTGAGTATTAAAAAGGCTCATCGTTTCTTAACAAAAATCTGTGATAAAGACTTGGATTAATTACCAAGTCATTTAAGAATTATAGAAAAATTTCATTTGCTTAGATATAGCACTCAGGCCTCAGGTAGCTTACAGTACCTGATATTGCTTCAGTGGTCACTCATCTAAGAATAGAACAACCTCATCGCTGCTTAACAAAAATTTGAGATAACGACTTGGACTAATTACTTAGTCATATCTGAAGTATAGGAAAATTTAACTCATTAATTAGAAATTTGATTTAATCTGATTGTGAATAGGACTCAACCGATAGAGAAGTGAACCCAAAGATAATATTTTCAGATTTCCAGTAGATTAGGTTTCTCGCAACTAAAAAAATAAATGAATGAAAATTGGCAATGTGCCTTATACATTTATAAAGTTTTGCTAGTTTGGTAAAAGGCTACACATCGCTCACTGTAGCTGATTTTCCCAATCTGTTCGAGTACTGTGCAGGTTTTGTTGACTCGATGCGAAACTATACTTTCAATATGACTAGAGTGGAAGCTAACACGAGCGAAATCATAAAATGATGAAACTCAGTGACTAATGCGTGGATTGTTCGCCAATGGCCCGGGAGACCTGGGTTCAATCCCAGGTCAAGTCATACCAAATACTTAAAAATGTTCTTGATGCCGCCTTACTTAAGACTCAGCATTACAAGTTTGGGATCAAGGGTAAAGTGGAACAATCCAGGGAAAAGAGTAGCACCCTCCTCTAAACCTCGGTGTCGCAGATAATGATAAGAGAACCCTCGGATCTCTCCCGACTACGGTCGCATACTTTTACTATATATATATATATATATTTATATATATATATATGTGTGTGTGTGTAAGACCATCATGGTGTAACTTATATTTATACAAGCTAGTGTAATTAGTGTAATTTATAGCAAATAAGTGTAAATTATTGCAAATGGATCAATACGTGGTCTGATGATCACATTGGCACGAAACTAACAGTCACCATGTAAAGTTGAATTTATGTTTTTGCTAAGCAAACTTACATCTATAGATTCTCTGTCACCGATATTGATCACTCTTTCTTTATAAATATCGTAAGTAATCTCTCTGATAAAATAAAAGGGGATTTCTTTCAAGATGTAATCATATTGGTACTATTGTATAGATGTACCAAATGAACACTCACAAAACGTAGATTGGAACTATAAAGAATGCTTAGAGCTATTTTGAAACAATCCTGCAATCACCACCCCACTAAACAACAGCTGAACAGCCATTTACCTCCCATCTCAAAAACCATCAGAGGTAAGACGAATAAGACATTAAGGACATTGCTGAAGTTGTAAGAACGTTCTTTTATGGAATTGGCCGTCATGCAAAGACTTACATAATCTCTGCACGGATATTTGATTTAATCTAGAGAACCCATCAGGAGCGATAGTCAATAGGGATGGATGGCGAAAGCAAGGAAAATTTCTGCCATATATATATATATATATATATATATATATGTGCATGTTTGATTAAATAACAAAGACACATTTTGTCAATATGATTTTATTAAGATCCTTTCAAGTTTCCTGATACGCGTTTTGGTTTGAATTGGTAGATGAAATTACCAAAGTTGTCCCGAGCGCTTTCAAACCTTACATAGGCCTTCATCAGTGGTTGTTTGCATGTGTAAAGTAAAAATACAAAAAAAAAAATGATAATAATAATGTGTACGTTGGTCTTACCACAACGACTCTTTCAAGACGTCTTACTATGCACGTTAATTATTTTAGCTGCATAGCCTTACATATTAAAATCCACTCGAAAACCCTAATCGAAATTTGGTTAAATTGAGTTGAAACCACCACTATAATAGTACTCGAAATTAATAAGCTACTACTACAAATCCTGGAAACCCTATATATAAAGGCAAAAAAACAAAAACAAAAAAAAATAGAAGGAATAGAATTGAAAAGAGTGATAATGTTTTGAAATGCTTTTAGTCTTTTTTTATTAATATTGAATTTTTCTTGATGATATTCTATTTCCGTTGATAGCGTTCTGTTTTAAATTTGTTCTATGTCATTGGCATCTCAGTTTTATCCAACTTTGCCTTTACATAATTTTATAACGTTATAAAAAAACCTAAAGAACTTATAAAAACACATTTTACACATGCAAACAACCCCTGATGATGGCCTATGAAGGATCCAAAAACTTTCGGAACAATTTTGGTAAATTCATCTACCAATTCTGTACATACATACATACATATATATATATATATATATAGAGAGAGAGAGAGGGAGAGAGGGGGAGAGGGAGGGAAATCCAATATAAAGGGTGTAT
The DNA here is from genome assembly GCA_963585895.1 of Sepioteuthis lessoniana. Lineage (NCBI taxonomy): Eukaryota > Metazoa > Mollusca > Cephalopoda > Myopsida > Loliginidae > Sepioteuthis > Sepioteuthis lessoniana. The sequence goes on along the minus strand of OY757906.1, from coordinate 75,556,405 downwards.
GAACAATTCTCAAAACCAATATTAGTACTGCCAAGCGTCGAGACTGTGTCTACGCTATATATATATATATATATATATATATGTGTGTGTGTGTGTGTGTGTGTGTGTGTGTGTTTCTAATATTAGGAGTGTAACCATGTTAATACAGTGTATATTCTCCTTGGGCAAGCACGTATTTTCGTATCCCAATAAAACAGTTTACTTGTATGACTGTTACTAAGTTTCAAGCTGATACAGATAATAAATTAAGAGATGTATCACTAGGAATCAGGCTCCGTGAACTTGCAGCACTCAGACAAAAATCAGCTTTGTCCTTCCGCCGTTGCAATTTTATTTTCCGTTAGCACACACACACACATACACACACACACACACACGCATATAGGGGTATTTAGGATGCGTGTGTGTGTGTGTGTGTGTGTGTGTGTGTGTGTGTGTGTGTGTGTGTGTGTGTGTAACAGAATAATTAATCTTACATAGAATTCATTGCCTAAAGAAGCACAAAACTTTTTTTTAAGCATTAAAATAAGAAAATTGTGGCGACAAGGCGCAACATGAGTCCGTTTATAGCAAGTAATATTCCACCACAAATTGATGAAGATAGTTTCCGGAATAGTGATCATATCGGCGGCGAAGATAAGAGTAACTGAAGCGTTAATAATGGTGTTATCAGGGAGGTGTCAACATAGCCATGTTTAGCCATGTCAGACATGAATCCGACATGGCGAGGCCACTTACCTAACAGGCATTCACAAGCCAATGCTATGCAATTAAAGAGATAAAGTGAGATTCCTTTTAGAAACCGTAAACCATTGGACGCCATGTTTTATCATAGAAACCCTGTCAAAAAATCACAGCAACCCAGTCTGGTGTTGATGGCACAACATTCAGAAGTCTTTTCTAAATAGTTGGAAAGAGATCGACCATTAAAATTAAGTTAACTACTCTTTTTTTTTTCAATTTAAGCATGCATAAATGGAACCTGTTGCATACTTATAAATACTAGACATCACATATTCTGGACTAAAAGCAACGCCATCGTTACTCTTAAGTCCACTCTAACCAGAAGTGGTTGTAGCTGTTATGTCCCCTCTGTGGGTCAAGTAGATAATGTTAGAAAATTATTCGTGTTAGCTATGAATATTTGAAACCGTATAACCAGAGCTGGACTTACCAATAGGTATTGTCGGTTATTGGCCTCGAGTATCAAGGATATCTGGGTGCCCTCTGAAACTAATCTGTTGCGCAGCGTATTATATCATAACCTTGTTTCACCGAGCATTCACTTTATAATATATCTAAAACCATAAGGGCTCCTGCACAATAAGCACACACACATATACACACACACACAAACACACACACACACACACACACACACACACATATATATATATATATTGGATACTGAAACATACTAGTATTTCTATAAATGTAGGACCCACAAATAAATTTGGCCTAGAGTCCACAAGTAAGTAAATCCTGGTTTGTATTTTACAGTGTTCAAATTACAGTACAGTGCAAAAGGCTATGACACTAAACAGAGGTTTCAGTTCTAGAATTTGGGGAATTCAGAGTACCTTTTTATTGCTATTACTCAAAATCCACTCTGACCCGGAGTGGTCGTACATGTTGGGGTCTTATTAATGAGGCAAATGAAACTGTTCAATTATTTACTGCGGATTATTATTATTAGTAGTAGCTGTTATTTGAAACCATTCAGCTGTGCGCAGATGGTTGTATTAGCAAGAAATACTTGATGAATAAAATTACAAATGTTTAAGAACCAACTGAAACCAATTAACTATGTGCAAACAAATGATTAATATTCAATAAATTATTAGGGTTAGATAGCAATACTTGAAACTATTTAATTGTGCGCACATAAAATTATTAGTGTTTAGATAGCAATACTTGAAACCGTTTAAGTGTGTGCAAACAAACGATTAGTATTAAATAGAGTTATTTGAATTAGACTGTAATACTCGAAACAATTTAACTGTGTGCAAACAAATGAGATATTGCTCGTTTAAAAATACAGTAACTTACGAACTACTCGCTTAAAATCATATATATATATTATATATATGTGTGTGTGTGTGTGTGTGTGTGTGTGTGTGTGTGTGTGTGTGTGTGGTGTGTGCGAACAAGTATTTGGTATTAGATAACCAACAAGGGTTGATATGCCATAGTACACAAGCAAAAACATCTATGCAACAGGACCTTTGACGATTAAATAGGCTTTGGGGTCCACTTATTGACTGCTTCTCTAACAGATTAGTATAGATATAAAAATGAAAGAAGATATTAAACGTTGTGAGCCGATAACGAAGTCATCCGCAGGGCCTAAAACAAAGTTGTGCTATGGGTGGGGAATTCGCTAGCATATACTACTACTACTACCACTAATAATAATAATAATAATAATAATAATAATAATAATAATAATAATAGAACTTGCGAAATAAAGGATTTTTCTGTCCCAGCTGATCACAAAGTAAAATCGAAAGAAAATGAAAAGAAGAATAAATGCTTTGACCTTACTAGGAAATTTAAAAACTATGGAACATGAAAGTGACATTTATACCAACTTGTGCTCTTGATATACTCAACGAAAGATTATTAAAGGGGCTGGAGGACTGGGAAATAAGAAGACGAGTGGACACCATTCAAACTTCTACATTATTGAGATCGGCCAGAATACTGAGAAGAGTCCTGGAGACTTGATGAGGCTTGCTGTCGCTCAAACTTCAGGGAAAGACCATCAGCTAACGTTGATGTGAAAAACGCCCAAGAAGTAAATAATAATAACAATAAAGGGATGAATAAAAAAGTTCACTATAAAGTAATAAATTAACCCATTATAGCCCAAATTTTTAATTTTCCAATTCACAAGGAAATTATTATAAGAAAACACATAAGAATGGAGATTAAACACTCTGATACATCGATTTAACCTTTGTTACAGAAAATATGAGTATGCATTTTATTAATGTAAAGTTTCTATAAGTTATACATTAAATTAACCGCAATGTAAGAATTTAATGATATTTCCTTATCTAATTTTACGTTTCTCAAACGTGGACATTCGGTTCTAATGGGTAAAAGGAATAAGTAAATAATATATATATATATATATATATATATATATATATATATATATATATATATATATTACAGTTTTGCCTTACTTAGTGTATTGAGTACTTTTACTTATTAACTTAAAAAAAAACTCTGTCGGTGTTTTTTTCTTTTGGCTCGTCATTACAGTACTGGTTGATTTTTTACAAGCAGCATGGATGTTTTAGCCTTTTCTTTTTTTATTTAGATTTTTTCCCAGATATCAGTTTGTAATACATTTTTATTCACAAATTGCATGATCTGTTGTTGTTTTTTTCTCACTTCACCTGAGTTATAGAAATAGTTATAAAAATAACACACACACACACACACACACACACACACACACACATATATATATATATATATATATATTAGTTGAATGCTTTCTGGTACCAAGACTAAAAAGTAACAATCGTGAAGGTTTAATCTGTCAAAAACCTTGGATGAATTATAAATTTAGTGCATAGAATTTTTGCAAAATCTTTTACGGAAACCGTCAAAAAGAATTTAAAAAAAAACTATTCAAAGACCTTGTCTAAGATTTAAATACTTTGTCTTGCCTGAATTCGAATTCGGAAATCTTTTGATACGTGAGCCCTTCAGCAGTTCATATTCAAAAATTGGAAGAAGAGAGTAAATATAGTGAGCCTGTCAAGGAGTCATCTGCAGGACCCAGAACAAAGCTGCGCTCATATGTATAAGTTGTTGGTGACTGTAATCAAGGGTGACCAGAAGGCTCCATTTTCGATAGCTACTACACCAAGGTGTAGGAGAGGGCGCAACTCCTTTCCCTGGATTGCTCCACTTTACTCTTGATCCTTACCGTATAATGCTGAGTGTTAAGCAAGGTAGCATCAAGTAACATTTTTTGAGTCTTTGGTATGACTCGACCTAGGATTGAACCCAGGTCTCCTGGGCCATTGGTGAACACTCTAACCATTATTCCAATGTCCGTTATAATACTGGCTCATTTGTCTAGTGGGTAGATTGTTCGCCAATGGTCCGGGAGACCTCGATTCAATCCCAGGTCGCGTCTGATCAAAGACTCAAAAATGATATTTGATACCTCCTTGCTTAACACTCAGCAATATAAGGTACGTATCAAGGTTAAAGAGGAGCAATCCAAGGAAAGGAGTAGCGCCCCCCTACACTTTGGTGTAGTAGCTATCGAAAAGGGAGCCTTCTGGTCGCCCTCGACTAAGGTCACCAACTTTACTTCATATGTATAACATGATAATATAAAGATATAATAAACATACTAAAATCAAAATAAATATAATGCGTTTAAAACTTAATATTTGAATTTAAATCAAATTGTTCGGCTAACTTATGCGTTTTATTTATTCGGTTAATTTTCTTTTCTTCTTTTCTGTGTTTTTATTCATCTTCACTTTTCTTCTAGTTTAAAAATCATAGATGATTAGCAAATATAAATGTTATTTAATTTCTAAATTCTAAGTTAACTTTTGGAATAGTTTGTATTTTTTCCAGAAGCATTTATTAAAAAATAAATATTATTTTTTCTAATGAATCCACTTAGTATGTCCTTATTCTCTTACGTCTTCTATAATCAATATTTCGTAATATTTTGCCTGTTAAAAATAAACACGATTCACGCACAATAATTTGCAATTGGGAAACAACTAAAGTGACTATTTACATAGTGTTTCACAAGCTAACATGTGTTTATTCGGTGTTTAAACACAATCAAATAAACCGTGTTTCACATCTAAAAAAACTAAGATCAAAGCCCAAAACAATTTTGCCAAAGAGGAAAAGAGCAAAATATTTCTGGCTTTATTTTTAGTTTGAGGCCATTAACGTTTCTGACAAGTCAAGGTTTTGGGCATTCTCCCAAAAACTGTTCCAGCCGTGACCAACAGGTCGTAAAGCAGCGTTTCAATTATTCAATTTGTCCTACCAAATATGTCGGCCAGTGAGTCAATATAACGGAAATGCGTCTAGTGGCACACAGGGAACTGTTTGACTGATCAGAGCCACATCTAACTGCCAGAGAGAGAGAGAGAGAGAGAGAGAGAGAGAGAGAGAGAGAGAGAGAGAGAGAGAGAGAGAGTCATCTTGCATTCTAAGCAACTGGACACTAGCGCGGCTCAATGTGGACGGTCAAAATATTTTTTTCTGTTATCGATCAGGGAAAAGCAGCACCTTGTTTAATTTTTTGGATTGGTCGGCCATTTTGATGTGAAAGGAAAAAAGCGAGAAGTGTAATACTTACGCAAGAGTTCAAAGGATAAAGTTAATTATCGTCTGTGCAAATGAACCGCTCCATAGAACTTGTTCAATGACTCATTTCATATTGGACGCCTGTTGGCCCCCGAATGAAACCTAGGTTGTTAATATTCAAATACTGAACAATAACAAATAAATAAATAAAAACTACGAATATACAATTTTCATTCGTAAAGTTTTTAAAACGCTAGGAAAACTGAAAAGTAATGAAAGATACACTATTTGTTAACACGTTACTTTCTACTAAAGTGCTGTCGGCAATTAAACATGTTTGATTTAAATGGGCAGTTAATTGCAAATAAACGAATTCTACCATTTGCATACACGACCATAGTTGAAATCCTACAGTTGAGCTATGTTCAAATACAGGATGTTTGAAAAAGATGATATCTGAAATGTATAGAAACCTGAAAATTTGATATCATTTCATAATCTAAAAACTTGACCATTTTTTTATCTCAAATTATAACAGCTTGTGTAGAAACAACTCAAAACACTATGTTTAATGTTTAAAACGCATTTTCTTTTCCCGTAAATGGCATTTCTATGATAAGAAAAAAACATAAACGTTCAACATCAAACTTCGAGTTGTTTCTATGCAATTAAAATTTGAGATAATTTGAAGGAGATTTGATCAAGATTTCGTAATAATATAAAATTTTCTAAAGCATCCGCTATGATTGAACTTCAAACTATCTTCCGTTGTCTGGTTCATCTAATGAGGAAATTTTTGGTTATTTTGAATTCTGAACTTCTTTATCAGATACTCTATGGTTACGTATTGCGAATGTTAACTACACTGGCCAACAACGTTTTTGTTACTGAGATAAAAACGTATTCCAAAGTAAATCTAATAAGCTGATCCAGATCCGTAGGTAAATCATTCACATCAGGATTTTGTAAAATGTACATCATATGTCACTGTTTAACCAATAAACGGTCCTTTTTCCACTCCTTTACCTTGTATTCGGCTTCATTAAGAAAAAGCAATGATTTGCTGTCTTTATAGATTCTGATACCAAATAATAAAATTTGGAACAGAGAAAATAAAGCAAAAGTGAAAACAGATATTTTCATTAGACCCGAGACCAGAAAATTGATGTTTGATCACAAGTTAAGAGGCAAACTAAATGTAGAGTTAGCTGCATGGGATTTGTTCGTATTGACTATACAGAAATTTCAAAGAAAATTATGATGATTTAACCCCAACACACGTAAGTGTAAATGACTCAAAACAATTTTGAACCCTTCTTACTAATGCTTAAATTAAATATAAGCAAATTTGGCGATCGTAATCGAGGGTGACAAGAAGACTCCCTTTTCAATAGCTACTACACCGAGTTGTAGAGGAGGGCGCTACTCCTTTCCCTGGATTACTTCACTTTACCCTTAATACGTACCTTATAATGCTGAGTGTTAAGCAAGAAGGTATCAAGTACCATTTTTCAAGTCTTTGGTATGACACGACCTGGGATTGAGCCCTGGTCTCTCGGGATAGTGGCGAACCCATTTTTCTATTGAGATACTTATTTTTTAAGAATGAGAATATAATGAAATGAGAATATGGGAATGAGAATATGATGCAATTAGAATATGGGAATGAGAATAAATACAATGGGAATATAAGAATGAGAATAAAATGCAATTAGAATGAGAATATGATATAATGTGAACGTGAAACTATGATATAATGTGAATATGAAAATGAGAATATGATGTAAAGAAAATATGAAAAGGAGAATGAGAATATGATGTAATGTGAATATGAGGATGAAAATATGATGTGTTGCGAATATGAGAATTCTACACAATGTGTATATGAAAATGAGAATATGATGCAATGAGAATATGACAATGTATATATGATAATGAAAATATGATGTAACGTGAATACATGAACAAGAATATGAGGTAATGTAACTATGATTATGACTATATGATGTGATATGAAAATGCGAATAAGAATATGATGTAATTGAAATATGTGAATATGATGGAATAAGAATCAGTGAAAGAGAATAGGATATCATGAGAATTTGAAAATATGATTTAGTGGGAATATGAGAGTAACAATATGATATTATGAGAAAATGAAAATTAGAATATGATTTACGAAAAATATGTGATTGAGATTGGGAATAAGAATGATGATATGATGCAATGTGAATATGAGAATGAAAATATTATATAATATAAATATGATGTAATGAGAATATCTGATTGCGAATATAATGTATTGAGAATATAAGAATGAGAATATGATTTAAGGTGAATATGAAAATGAGAATGACTGAATATAAATGCGATGTTATAAAAATATTAGAATGAAAATATAATGTAATAATATTATGAGAATATAATGTAATGAGTATAAGATGCAATGGGTATATAAGAATGAGAATATATGATATGAAAATTGAAGAATATAATGTAATAAAATATTTAGTGAGTTTGATAACTCAAGTTTCTTCTTCAATGTGACAATATACCATAATATGGCAAGGGCACTTTACGTGGTGTAATGGTTAGCAAGCTATATTAACAAACCAATGTTACTGAGTTCGTTTCTTATTGGGCGTCCCATATATCTAGCCTTCTGCCATATCTAAGCTTAGTTAATAACTACCAACTAATATGGCAAACGAAGTAACATTGTGTATATAATATTTAACTTAGAAGCATGACGTGAAGACTGACTTCAGAACCAAATTTTGGTGAAAAGAAACAATTTTCCTTAGTGTTTGTCAATGTTTTAGAAAAAGAAGAGAAAAAAAAACAAGAAGTCAAGAAATTTTCTGAGTTCATACAAAGACTTGTGTTGTTTATTCTTTATTATTTTTTTTTCTAGTACCAGTTCATAATAATATTTTCATTGATTGTCATAATATTTTATAATATTTTATAAGCAGTTTTTGAAACAGTTGTTTTTTCTTCCTGGAAAAAGGCGGTACTGGAAACTGCGTGTTAAAAACCGAAAATCATTTATGAGGTTTGTATTAACATTTCCTCCAGCCTGAGATCGAACAAGGTGTGATCAAAAAGTATTAAGAATGAATTTTTCATTTTTTTTTTCTTCTAATTTTTATTTTAGAATCTTAAATCTAAATGAAGACGTGTGAACAGCTAAGCAGTTTACATGATGAAGTGGTAATGTCTTAACGAGTCAGTGCCCGTTTAGAAAAATATTAAGCCAGTATCAATATTTTTTAAACAATAGTTTGTGGCTGAATCAGAACTGTTCAAGTACGGATCTTACATATTTACCGTGCGACTTTTTCTTCTTTCCTAAACTCAATATTTATCTCAATGGTAATCATCGCAAGAAAAAAACAAACTACTATTTATGGTGACTATGTATTGTAGCTGAAAAGTTGATCAATCCAATGGAGATGTACTCTCTGAATTCGTTGTAGATTCTGTGGGGACAAATATGATGCTTTATTTACGAGGCGATACGCGAAGGTTGCATATCCAGGGTCTTATTCACCGCTGGAAAAATTCAAGAAAAAAATTCAAGAAATTTGCAAAGTATACAGAAAAACTGATGTCATAAGAAATGAAATCGGTGACCCGAGTTCAATTTCTGGATGAGACTGCGTTTCACTTGGCACCAATGCACTTGGGAAAGGTATGAATCCGTCTCTTCTTCACCTACCCTGCCTTGCTATGGGTAAATAGTAGGACAGACTGGATTCTTTAAACTTGGTTAGGCAACCAATCTCGAAGAAGGAAAACTATGAATCCAAACTAGCTTTACTCTGCTTAGAAACTGACCTTGTATCACATCCTGCTCACGGTGGAGGGTTGAGTAAATATATAGAGAGATGTTGTAAATTTAATGTCCTATTCAAACGTTTTCATTATCCAAAGTTTAATAATAAACCAACATCAAGTTGCGTTAACAGCGTGGATTTCTCTTACACTCTCTGGTTTTCAATTCCTAATATTCATTGCTTCTGGCTGGTTTTTTTGGTTGCATCTTGTTTCTGCACAGAGCTATCACCTAAAAATATCCATTTTGATTGTTTCATGTTCAACTAGAAATAATAAAATCCTCTTAGCTTTTGTTTAGAAGAAAATTGATTCTGTATTTCAAAAATGTTTTGTGTGTACTTATTCATGGACGATACAGAATATATATAAATACAAGATGTTTTAATAAGTTTTATATCATTTGAGATGTACTGAGTGTTTCAGAAAAAGTGATAAAATTTCGTGATCTAATAATTTGACCAATTCTAAGCCAAGTCGGTTGGGCAGTAGAAAATATCGACTGCATCTCTGTAGAGGGATACCCCACCCCTAACGAGTGTCCTGGATATGACATTAAACGATTAGACTCCAGTCCTGGAGCCCGTTGAGTACTAATCATTACTCACTGCTCAACTGGTCCTGGAGACCGGAGTTCAATCTCAGTTCAAGTCATTCCAAAAACTTTTTAAAAAATAGTACTTGATACTTCCTTGCTTAACACTCAGCATTATAAGGTACGTATCAAGGGTAAAGCGGAGCAATCCAGGGAAAGGAGTAGCGCCCTCCCCTACACCTCGGTGTAGTAGCTATTGAAAAGGGAGCCTTCGGGTCGCCCTCGACTACTGTCGCCAACTTTACTTACTACACCTTCTAGAATTCGACAGATAGTCAAAATTCATGATGTCGTGGATCTATTTCTCCGAAAGTTATTTTGGTTCTCAAATATATATATATATATATATATATATATATATATATATATATATATAAACAGTATTTGTCATTAAATACATTAACTACAAGGGTTGATATGCCATGAAAGCATAAAACCCAACCAATCAACCAACCAACCTGACCAATTCTCCTTCAAATGATCCCAGCATGTGTAAAAACAATTCAAACTTCTTTGATGGATTGGTGCCTTTCCTTTTCCAATGAATGGCAACTCTATACCTGAAAAAATCCATACATATTGAACAGAATTTTGAGTTGTTTCTACACATCCTATTACAATTTGAAATCATTTGAACGAGAATTCGTCAGATTATTAGATAAGAAAATTATATCAATTTTTCTAAGACACCACACACATACACACACACACACACACACACACACACATATATATATATATATATATATATATATATATTGTAGACATGTTTTATTAAAAATGACTCACTAGAATTTAGTGGTTAGCTTTTTGATCAGCTTTTCTTCTTGGCGAACAAAATGTTGCAACTGTTTTTGTCGGGAGTCTAAGCTTTGGAGATTTCTTAAGCTAAATAAAAAAATACCCACTAAATCCTTGTCTATCATTTTCAATAAAACATGCCTTCAAGAGAATCTGCTGCCTATATATATATATATATATATATATATATATATATATATATTTCAATTTCCGTGACTCTCTGGAGTAAATAACTCATTTTAAAAAGAAGAATTAATAAAAAGACAAACTCCTACATCTTTGACAAATTCTATATTTTGACACCTCGTTGACATGTTTATATAAACATAGAGCGTCGGAGACGGCTTATTTATGTTTAGTAAATGAATCGCTTCCTAAATGCTTTTTGTCAACAAATAAGGACAGTTCAAAAACAGGGATTATATTACCGAGACGGCTGAAGCGGCAGTCGGATTCAGGGAAAGTGATTAACGATTTAGGGTTTGTTATTTTAGCAATATAACCCCCTTAAATGTAGTGAATTATGCCTACAAGTAAACACTGCAAAGGCGTGGTAGGTAAGGGAGGAAAAAATGACTTTCGGATACCGACTTACTCCAGGAAAAAAACTGGAGTCTTGAAATTGATATTAAAAAATGCAAAGTTAAAACTGAAGAAATAAGAGAAAATGAAAAAAATCGTTTTGAAACGAAAATATTTCATGAAAGAAAACGGTTAAAATGAAATAATTTGGATAATTGTTTAGTTAATTAATAAAAAAAATGTTCAACTAACTGTATTGTTACAAACGACTTTTTATGACCAATTTTCACCTTGATAACAGGAAATTGTTTATTAAACGTTTTCGAAACGTCGAAGCTTACTTTGTTTCAAAGCTTCATCTTGCTGTAAGTCCAATCCAAAGAGTCACTGCATAGCCTTTTCCTAAATAAAAGTGATCATTTATGATAACAAAGCTTTGCTTGGAACTTTCCAGACGATGTTGTGAGATTTAATTTATGTAAAAAATAATTCCTCCTGAGCGTTCTTGATTAATTACATACGTAGTTATATTATTAATGCTATTGTATATACGCGGTGGAATTTTAGTATGTTTGGAATATTGAAGTAAACATGTTAAGCTACATCAAGGTCTAGACTTTATTGTTTATTAATAGTATTGCGTTGATTTTGGTTGTATCACAATAGTTTTGAAAACATAAGTATTTGAATGTTTTCATTTTATGTCATTGTATGTTACATATTCATGGAGGTTGGCAAAGTCAAAAGTCGAACATCATCATCATTGTGTGCCGCTAGCACGGATTTCCCTGACCCTTTCCAGCCACTCGCCCCTATCCATGCTACATCCTTTATCAGTACAGAGCTGTTGTAGATAGGTTCTAGCTGGGTGCCCTACCCTTGCTGGTCCGTGTGAGGGGGTCCACAGGAGAACATCGCTTAATAGCTTGCCCTTATTTCTCCAGCAGTGTCTTGCTCGTCTAATTTAGATGTTTTTCGAGATAGGGGGTAGGTATCCGTACAGCTGCTACTTTGTGAGGTGCTACCTCCAGGACTTGTTCAATACAGCTCGCAGCATCCTTGTGCAATTGCCGTCATGCTTTCTCTCCATATGCTTAGTTAACATCCATGAGTGTTGACACAACCGTTGCTTGGAAAAAACTGCTCTTTATTTTATTTGATAGGTTTGACTACCATATGACCGATATTCTATCGATAGCTGTCCAAGCCTTCGCTAGTTGCATGTTGATATTTTCGGTAGATGAAACGCTGCTTCTGAGGTAGGTGAACTTGTCCATAAGTTTCAGAGATCTACCATTTAGTGTGGAGAAGTTGTTTCTTTTATTAAGGCAAATCAACTCGGTTTTGTCTGCGTTTACATGGAGGCCCCTGCCACCTGCTACCTATTCCAGACTATGCAGCAGGGATTGGGCCTGGGTGGGTGTATTTGCCAGAAGCGCTGTCTCATCAGCGTAGTCCGCGTCCGTAATCGTTCGAGCGGAGTATCTGTTGTTTCTTTCCTTTGCCAGTGTAAAGCCGTTTTCTTTTATTAAATCTACCGATGTTCAAAATACATAGTCTATGCAGATAATAAACAGGTACGGGGATAATGAGTCCCCTTGCCGCACACCTGTGTCTGTGTCTCCATCCGGTGAGTAAACTTTTACTTTTGTGTTTTTATATAGTATCATTTTGGCTGCGGTAGTTTATTTGGGAAAACCATAGGCGAGAAGTATTTTCTCTATCTTTCCTCTTTGTATGGAGTCAAATGCCTTGGAGAAGTCAACAAATAACAGTGTCGCCTCGACTTTTGCATGAACACCTTTCCATATTCGACGTATTGTCAAAATTTGTGATATCGTGGATCGATTTTTTCGAAAGCCATTTTGGTTCTTCTTAAGAACTTTCTCAATTTCAGGTTCTATGTGAATGAGTAACAGAGCATAGTAAATCTTGGCCGCTATGAAGTAAGGATTATACCTTGGTAGTTCTTGGTTTCTCTTTGTCCATCTGTCTATTGTGTTCTGGTTGTAAAACAGTAATTATTTGCGTATAACAGTCACTCATATATAACATACACACCAAACTTGGGTCAGTCCTGTTGGCTGGGGTTGTAGAATATACCAACCGCATCTATTTATAGGATTAAGACCTCATCAACGAGTGTTCTGGAAATGACATTCAACCCTCTGATGGTGAGGCTCCTGAAACTTCAGTATTGGAGCTTTGTGGAATGTGGAGTGCTCCTTCATTAACAATGTTCCTTGGTCCATTCTGACTCAGAGAAGTAGAACCTGAGAGGCTCCTATTAATGGGTCAAATAGAACTGTTAGATATTTAAACTGTGTTCAAACTAGACTAATGTTAAATTGAATCTTTAGAAATAGAACTGTTTGACCATTCAACTGTGTGTAAATAAATGACTGATATTAAATTGAATTGTTAGTTATATAGCCATACTTGGAACCGTTTTTTATTGAATAAAACCATTTAACTGCGTGCAAATAAAACTATTAGGCTGAACAATATATGAAACCACATCACTGTGAGTAAGCAAATATCATCAAATAGAATTATAACAGTGAGAGAGAAATATTTGAAACTATTTGTGCGCAAACGAATGAGCTCTGGTTCGTTTGAAAAAGTTATCTACAAACTATTCATTAACAGATCATATATATATATGTATGTTTAAACATGATTTGTGTCACGTGATCGACCACTGAGGGGAGAGAGATAAGGAATGTCCCCCACCCCTCCGTGTTTGAATTAGCAGGCCGTCCAAAGAATGACCGTTAAGAGAGGATAGTAATATGGGTAAATTCCTCACGGCCTGTCGGAGAAAGTAAAGAATGTGGGTCAGAGTGAAAGCCAACAGATGTTTGCATTCATTGACCAGGGAAAGGAAGAAAAAAGCTAAATGATTGGCTAGAATCCTAAAACGGAAGTAGCCCCCTTTCCGGCAGCGGAAATAGGTGTAAGGAAAATCAGTTTTGAAGATGAGGTCACCATGAGTGGACGTGGGATCTGAGGCCAAGACTCCGGGTGAAGAAAACGGAAAGAATCTTGGACAAGTAGAAGAACCTATGCCTTCAAGCCAGAGCATTATAGATATATAAAATTCCGTCAACCCGTAAAAGAGAAAATACTCTCCGAAGGAACCTGCCGAAAAGATAATTAAACATTAAGACTGTTTCTCCCTACACCCAATTATATACTCTCTCTCTCTCTCTCTCTCTCTCTCTCTCTCTCTCTCTCTCTCTCTCTCTCTCTCTCTCTCTCTCTCTCTCTCTCTCAATGTAAAGAAGACTAAAGAAAAGAAAAAAGGAAGAAAGACATTTATAGTCATGTATTATCCGCTGATAATATAACCGACACGTTGAATATGTGTATCCGCGTATGTAAAAAAAGATTGTTGTATTTTAATGTTCCCACGTGTTGAAGTTTGTTCATTTGTGTCGTCTACTATCAAGTTGCTTGCTTCATGTTTCTTTTTCAGCTTCTTTCGCCTTATGTTATTCGCGCATAAATTGTCCTATTCTTTCCTTTAAAAAAATTATACAGGAAACCGGAATAGTCGACTACTATAGCCAATATTATTATATCTAAACCTAGAGGTCCATATCTTCCATTGTTCTAGGGGTAGGAAGTTAGTGGCCTTCGTGGGTGTGTGTGTAATGTGAAATTTGGAAAACCCTTGTCAGTCTAGCCTCAAATTAACCCCCGCATAATATGCCAGTTCCATATGCCCGAGAAAGGACTCTGAACAAGGACTTATTCTACGAGGGATCAAGTTCCAGACCGCCCCGTCTTCACACGTGCGAAAAAAATAAACTCCCCGTTTGGTGATAACAATATTTAAATACACCAGTTCCCATACGCTTTTAAATGGTTGCTCATCCGGGGATCTTTTTATTTTAATTTGCTGTCACAATTTGGCATTAGATACCCTACGATGGTTGATATGCCATAAACCCTATCAAGCAACGAAACTTTGGACAAAGAAATTTTGGAAAAGAATTGTCGTGTATAATATTCATTGTCATTTTAGAATTTGTTGCAGGTAAATTTTACCAAAATTTAGCATTTATTCAACTTTTCTTTGGTTCGTACAAATTAAAATAAGAATTTATAAGGCTGACATTACGTCTTAAAACACTAACATTTGTACAGGATTTAGAGCAAACACACGGGCATATTCACTCAAAAATGCGATAAACTTGCGATGAAAATAAGCTCAGATTACGAGAAAGAAAATTTTAAAGGTAAATGATATATACTCACATATTTATTACTGCTCAGTATTCGAGACCAACTCAGAACAAAATTCAAGATGCTGATTTTAACGTCAGGAAATCATATTCATTGAAAGTTCACTTTTTCATTTGTGTGTGTGTGGTTGTTTCTAAAAAGTTTTTTCTTTTGCACGTGGTCCGATTGAATACGAATAATTTTTAAACTGATCTATTTTCCATGCTTGATACATAACATAGTTTGTGCTCAAGTAATACTTTCATTTGATTACAATCAACCCTCAAAGTGTCCATCTAATCATGGAGTATTATTCAATGAGAAATCTTTGTGAAATTTTGAAATCACTTTTGACGAATATGATCATATACAGTACCTTCTTCATTAAAGTCAAAAATCTGGTGTGGGGTTATTTGATTGATTGAATTAATTAATGATTGATCTTAATATGTCAACACGTCTAGGCTGTCATGCCTAGAAGTAACATACATATTTTTGCTGTTGTTTTTAAAGATATTTTTTGCATACAGTTATTAATATTTCCTATTATATTATACAAATAATTTGTACACATTTGTATGGTTTCAAGTATTCCTTTCTAATACTAATGATTATATGCTTTTACGTAATAATTTATATCCAACAACAGTTACTAGCTAGCACACAAATAATAGTTTCAAATAACTTTCTTAATACAATTAATTTACAATTATATATAAAGTATTCGTACAGAATACGAATAATTTGCGCACAGTTTGATGGTTTCAAGTTCTTTTATCTAATACTAATAATTATTTATGGTTAGTTGGTTTCTTTGTGGGTTATTTTACGCTAAAGCCTTCCTATAGAATGGCAGTGATACTATTTAACCCATAGTTGGAAGAATAAGAGCGTTCCTGTGTGAAATCCTTTTCAAAGTGATCACCCCTCAAATCTCATCCACTTTCCCATATTGCTCTGCCATGCTTCTGCTGGAAAGATTCTTTTGGGATGACCTTCATCTCCGTCATTATAGCTCTCTTGTCGACCGCCATGCCTTCAAAACACCTCCCCTTAATAATCCCTTGAGCAAGCGGAAAAGAAAAAATCATACGAAGCAAGATCAAGAGAGTAGGGAGGTTGTTCTAATACAGCAATATTCCTCCCGGCCAAGGACGGTCGGATGCTCAACACACCCAGTCCTGCTACTTTTCAGACATGCCAAAATCTTCGGTAATAATCTTCTAAACTGTTCTTTTTCATGCCCAGCTGACTTACGATCATTTTAACCGTCTACCGACAATCACCGCACACTACCTGCCTTCCTCGCTCGATGTTGATCTCAGTCGTGCTAGCTTAAGGCCTCCTGCTCCTTGAGTCATCTTTCACTTCATTGCAATCATCTTTGAACCTTTTGTAACTCGCAAAAACATGTGTGCGTGACGTTGCGTGATCTCCATACACTTGCTGAAGCATTTCAAGTAATTGTGACCGAATTTTCCCTAATCGAAACAAACATTTCAGGTTTATTTGTTTTTCAGTGCTTATAGCTGAACGACCGAAAAAAAAAAACAACAGAATTTGTAAACAAAATCAAGTGAAAAAAAAGAACGGTAGCAGAAAGCTAAGATTACAGTATTATAATACCAAGGTATAATGTTAGATGAGAATACACTCTTTTCATCCCTCTTTTGCCTATAGCTAACACAGCCTAGCCAGTCCCGTTACTTTTCAGGCTGATTTCGTATATATATATATGTATTTGACTACTGAAATGACAAACTCGGTTGTGAGGCATATACATTTTTATAAAGAGGAGGAAGAAAAAAAACTGGGAGAGTAATTTACGGAAGTAAAGAATTTTATTTGATGTAAAAAGATGAATTGGCAGGGAAAGTACAATAGGTATTTTAGAATGTGACTGCTATATTCGAAGTAGATCTTGTTTAAGGAATTTTTTTTATCAAATACAGCTAAAGGCTAATTAAAAATACCTCCATATAACTCGAAGAAAAAATCCAAATTTTTTACGCTATATATATATATACATTTATATATATACATTTAAAGATTAACAAACCTTTTTTGAACAAGATCAATTGTTCGCTCTTATTCTATTTTATGACTTGTACATGGGAGGTAAACCTGCAGAATCAAATCGTAACATCAACCAATTATTCTATCATAGGATCATTGATTTCAGTCCTGCTTGTTGAATGTTTCCCGCTCTTGGAGTGTTCTTTCGTCTCCTCGCATCCCTCCTTGAACCTCTTCTGCCACTCAAAAATACGTAACTACAGGTTACGTTTTCATGTACATGGAAAATATATAAACAAAAGTGAAAAGATACAAACTCGTAGGTGTACAACAAACCGATTCGGTTTATTTACCACTGGCAGAGACATGAGTCTAATGACCAGGAACAGAACTGTGATAACTTAGTGGGTATTAGACAATTTTACATTCACCATGTGTCAGGATGGATTAAAATCTGTTTTTCTATCTCGCGTGTCTCCGCTCTCCCGGTCCCAACAAATCCCACAATGCCCCTAAGAAACAACTGCCTTTTTAACACTCAAGGGGAATAACTTTGATATTTTCGTGAGTTCTGGTTTCTAACAATACAAGAATTACATTAGGACGAAAATAGCCTCGATAAAGAAGAGGTCCGCGGACGTCTTTCAACGATCGACGACAAACATTTGAGTGTCAGTTACATGTGAAACTCATACCTGACTGTCTGACCAACAACAAAGGATTAATCAGAAGAAATCACACGTTAGTTGGGAGAAACGGTCACACATGGGATGTGGTCTTGTTGGGACAGTCTTATCTCTCTGAAGCGATGCAGTCGGCATATTCTATAGTCCCAGCTGATAGGGCAGCAATGAAAACTGCAGCATAAACTAGGAGTACAATAACATATTTGAATAGAGCAAATTTTCTGCAACCTAACATTATTTTTCCACCTGTGATGAGGCACATTCACCTGCGATGAAGTGTTTGCATGCAGTTTTTATAAGAGGATTATTCCGAAAGTAAGGCTTCCAATTTTTTCATGTTGACCCACAATGTTAGAAGTAGATGTTGGTAGCATATTGGTAGAAGTTTAATTTTCTGGCCTATAAGCAATAACTTCTTTTTACCTTGTTACAGATAGAACATACAAAAAATGGTACATGCTGTGTTGAAAAAAATCCTGGAAGCAACACCCACTTAAAACAGCTGTCGTATGGTAATTTATCTCCCCTCTCACAAACAAGAGTAATAAAACATGCCGGACACTACAAGAGAAGCAAGGGCGAAATCTTATTGACTCCCATACACCAATGCGCCAGTGTTAGCCGACCAGCAAAGACATCAACTCTGTGAGGACACTGGATGCAGCCTAGAGGACCTACCAAGAGTGATGAACGATAAGGATGGATAGCGACAGATATTCAGGGAATTCCGTACTATCAGAACGACTTGATAATGGCAGATAGCAGTTGAGTGTCAGTCTGGAAAAATGGCGTCAGACATGAAACCAGACGTGCGTCACTGATTTTTTTTTCGCGCGGAAAAACTGCATTCATTTATATTAATCGACACTAATACCTTGCACATCCTGTATATACGATAAGGAATTATATTTACAATTCACCTTTCGTAGAGTTATGGGCAGCATGTTAGTCAGTTCGGATCTCGTTTATATGACCTTGTGCCAGGCAAGGCGAAACTTTGTAGTCAATTGCAAAGCTGAGTTTAATTTAGTACAAAATCTGAAGGATTAGGCACTCAATAAGAATCGAAATCACTAACAATAGTCTGCAAGCTAAGGTGCCCAAAGCTAAACTTAGTAAATATCTACAAGTTGCTATTTACTAATCTTCGTGCTAACTGGTATGCAGGACTTTGGTTGCTTACAGTCACTGCTGTTACTAAATCGTCACCCATCTAAATACTGAACAGTGTCAATGCTACTTAACTCCAGGAATCATAGGACTATTTGTTATTTACTAAGCTTTGCATACACTTCTTTTACTAAGTAATCACCTCATTTAAGCAATGAACAGTCTAGTCATTGTTTAATTTAGGTGATCAAAGAGGAATCGATTCTTTTTAGTATGTCTTGATCGTGGACATCATAAGATTGTTACATCAATTGCCTCGTTGTCAAATGATAACAGCCAAGTCGGCTGTGACTGTAGAATACACCGACTGCATCTCTGCAGAAGAGTAAGACCCCCGCAAGGTGTTTCCTGGATATAAAATTAAAACCTCTGATGGTGAAATGTAGAGTACCCCTTCATCACTATTGCTCCCGGGTCTAATCTGACCTGAAATGGTAGCACCTAATAGGGTCCCATCTATAAATCAAATAGAATTGTTTGACATTTAAACTGTAAGCAAACATATGCTAAATTGATTTGCTTGAAATAGAATTGTTGGATCATTTAACTATGTAAACAGATGAATGATTTTTAATTGAATTATTAAGGATACATAGGAAGTATAGAACCATTTATCTGTGTGCTAATGAATGAATAATGCTGAATAGAATAATTAGTGTTAAAAAGCAATGCTTGTAACCACTTCACTGTATAAAAAGAAATGTTTTATGGTAAAGTCGTTTATTATTATACTAGAATATTCCTAATTTTGCTTCTTTACCCAATACAAAATGTGTTTACAAATCATATATTTAATATATATGTATAAAGTTGATTTGACATTAAATAACCAACAATTGTTGATATGCCATAAAACCCAATCCAACCAAACCAAATAATAAAGAAATGATAAAGAAAAAAAGCATTTATTTTACACGAGAAATACTTATTTTTCAGCATGATCCTTTTATTTTTCAATTTCAAACTGCCCACTCATTTTTTGGTGACAAATGGTAAGTTTAAAGAAGTGTGGACATGTGGGCAAAGACAAAGACTGCCCAATCTCCCGCAACTAATTTCACGAAAGAGTCTAAAAAATCCTACTTTCCGATTTGGTGCGGCGAGGGGGTCGAGCTCCCGCATCAAAATCTCCAGGACGATTGCTTTTTGCTTGTATCTTGTTTTTGGTTATTGTACTCTATTCAAAGACAAAAACAACTTCAAGTAGGATCATCACTAAGTTATGTTGTTAGCAAGGATTCTCTTGACTCTATCTCACCATCCGTCCCTATTCGCAATCGCTTTTAGTAATTCCTCTTAACAACACCAAATGTCAACATAGAGATGATGAATGTAAGTTTTTACTAGTTGGCCAATACTGTCAATGTTTAGGAGTTCACCAGAGCACGTCACTTGTGATTTCGCCCATACTTTTCCAGCTGTACCTAGCATGTCTTGATGGTCTCACTTCAATAGTTTGTATTACAGAAGGTAAGTGGCCGTAAAACTTGTTTTGTGGAGTGCTGCCCCAGAATTCGTTGAAAACAACAAGCAGCATCCTTCTGTAGTTCCCATCTAGTCTCTTCTCCACGCGCTTCATTAAAATCCAGATTCGAATGGATAGATAGTAGGCAAAGAAAAGTTATTTGCCAACCTCTTGTCAATGCCCTTAATTCAATGTTGGATATTAATCATATAGTTGAAACAAAATTGAATGGACTTCCTGATCTATATATGATTGTGCTGAATTTTCGATTCTGGGTCTTGTGCGGGGAAAATTCCTTTTTAAAAGTCCTTGTAACACACTTTTCAAAAGTAATCAACTAGTAATATTTATCTTCAACAATCTACTTTCTTCAGTTTTTGTTGAAAAATATTAGGAGAGTTTAGAGGTTTGTTGTTTAACTTGATAAACAAAGTTATTGGCCTGTTTTACTTAAAAATGGGTCAAGTTGGAAACAAGACTCAACAATGTCAGACAAGCAAATCCATCAACGTGTCATTAGACACAAACCAAAGTTAAATGTTTTTCTAACGATTGCATTAAGAAGCGAGATCAATGATAAAGTATGAAACTAAAATTACCGCTCATACTTGTGTATAAGTCGAATTCCTTTATAGGCCGGTACTTGATCTATGTTCACGAAAATATTGATTTATGGAATTGATTTTTAAAGCAAAGAGTTGTTTTCGCCCTTCCAATCATTTTTGAATTGAACCCTGTAAAATCATTATTAAAGTAAAGATCAATGCTAGTATTTTGCCCGAAATTAGCTCTTCAAAATTTAACCTAAAGGAAATAAACTCGGTGACGAGTGTTCAAATCCTGAACAAGCAAGTTTACATTTCCCATAGAGTTAATACCTTTGGGAAAGGTATGAATCCAATTATTATCGCTCGGGCTATCGTCAAATAGTTGGATAGACTGAGCTATTTAATCTTGGTATGGCAACCGGTCTAGGAGAACGGAAACTCTGAATTTAAACCAGTTATACATCACTTAAAAAATTGACCTTGAGTAGCATCCTGCGAAGGGGTTGAGTAAATACATATACGAGTATATATTATAATTTATGCAAGTTATTTTGTCACATCTCTACGCGCCCCCGTTGACAAAGAGTCCTACAATTTTGGATTTCCAGTAATCGATTAATTTCATAACCACTTTTTATAATAAGGTTTCCGTGATATAGCGGGAACCGTGTCAGGATCCTGACTGGACCATAAACATCTGCTCGTTAAATCAATGACTTCTAAGTCTAATTATGAAAAAGAAAGGCATTTATTTTACACTTTGGTTTAAATTCAGAGTTTTTCTTCCAGATTGGTTGCCTAATGAAAGCTACAGAACCCAGTCTGTCCGACTATTAACCTACAGCTTGAGAGAGAGAGAGAGAGAGAGAGAGAGAGAGAGAGAGAGAACGGATAGATTCGTGTCTTTTACATTGGTAATAACACAAAGTGAAACGTAAAGAGCTTCGTCCATAATTCGAACTCGCATGATCGAATATATTTCCTACGATGATAATCTTTTCGCTAAGCGCGCATCTTCAAACTGGTTGTAATTCTCTTCTTTGTTAATGCCCTTTATTAAATGAAGAATATTAATCACATAGCTTGAACAAACTTCCACTGACTTATTGTTCTATTCACGTAATTAATTTTAATTTATTTTGCTTTCATTTTATTCTGTTTGTTTGTTCGTTCGTTTGTTTTTGTTTTGTTTTTTGTGGGAGATGAGGGGTCGTAAACCTCTAATTATTATCATTTTTTTTTACTTACTTTGAATAAGTAAAATGGATCGGAATTAGATTATCCAAATCATTCAAATAAGCAATGTAGATATTTCTTGGCTTTTTTCTATCTTAATACAACTACTTCCTTCTTTATTTACATTAGTATACATAAAAGTTATGATCTTTGAACCCATTGGGTTACTATTTTAACAGCAGTTACTTGATGCGATTAATGAATCTGTTGAGGAAGAAATAAAGGATTCAAATGATCATTTCATAGTTTAAATGTGCTGAAAACGTATAGAGAGTAAAGTTGTATTTAACAGAAATGAACAATGAATAAAACGTTGCTTTTTTTCTCAAAATAATCTCCTAACCATTCAATCTATTTATTCAAGTGAATTTTCCATTAACCAAAGTACCTAAAAAATTTTCTTTTGATCTTGTGTTTGCCTTTGTATTCCTTTACACGTCTTGCATTTTCTCAAGTTTTGCAACTGAGATGAATTTTCAGTTTAGGAAATTAGAAAAAGACTAAAATCTAGATAATATGGAGGATATCAGCTTTTTCACAATCCTGTGCTTCACTGAAACTAACGATAAAAGAAATATTGAGAATTGGCATCGAATCATCTAGACATCATTACCATAATATAAGTGAACCGGATTTTATTTAGAATTTAGATTTTGAAATTAAGAAAAATAAAAGCTTCAGTAGTTTTCTGTTTATCATCCTACATAAAAAAAGAGACAAGGATACATCTAGAAATAAATCAAATTTCTGCACAAAATAACCCATAAGGAATTGATATGCTGTTAAACAAATAAATGTAAACGTGAATAAAACCATCACAGGGATGTACAAGATAGCGAGAGATAACCCAAAAATCTTTATAAAACACTCACCTCTTCTACATTCGGGGTCACCCAACACATGAAGTCACAAAAAGCAAGAATAATAGCTGTAATATAATTATAGAAGGGAAATCCTATACCTTCGAAAACCCCAAAACAACATTCATTATAAATAGAAATTTGAGCTGAAATTCAAAAAATGTAGTCTACATAGTCGATTGTACTACGAAAAAACCTCAAAACCAATATATCACTCAAGAAAAGCAATCTTAAACTACTAGAAAACAAAAAACTAATGTATTCAAACACCAATACGAATGTAGCAATGTATTGTTCAAAACGATGCTAATATACCAAGCTAGCGACAACACATTACTTCAAATAAAAGAAAAAAACTTCTTAGAAAAATCAAGCCTACACTGAACAGAACTTAAACTAAACCCACACACACAGAAACAAGCACACACACACACACACACACACTCTCTCTCTCTCTCTCTCTCTCTCTCTCTCTCTCTCTCACAGAAAAAAGTACAAAGTAGTTGAATCTAAAGTACAACAACATTAAACAGACCAAAACTATACGCTTACAAGACATAAATACACACACAAAAAAAAAAAAAGAAAAAAGTAGTTGTCTGTTGAATTTTATGCCACATTAACAATCACAGAACTTTTCCTCAACACACACACATACAAACACGCGCACGCGCACACACACACAAGAACCTAGAGAAGACTATTGATAAACTTTATGGCATATCAACTATACAGAGAGAGAGAGAGAGAAAGAAAGAGAGAGAGAGAAACAAGCACACACATACACACACACAGAGAAGAAAGTAGAAGGCAGTTAAATTTTCAAACACAACATTAAACAGAACTAAACTATAAACACGCAGAGAAAAATTTCCCCAATCGACTAGCAAACCTACACGAGTGAGTTCGAGTCTCATTGGGTGCCCCTTTCGTATGGCCTTGTGCCACATCTAAGTAAAATGCTTAGTAAATTACAACACACATACCCACACGCACAATAACCCAGAGAAAATGACTAACAAACCTTATGGAAGATCAACTATACACACAGAGAGACAAACACACACACACACACACTCACTCACAAACTAACAGAGAAGAAAATAGAAGGCAGTTAAATTTTAAAATACGACATTAAACAGAACTAAATTATACACATACCGAGAAAACCTTCCCCTAGCACGCATACACACATATACACTCACAATGACCCAGAATAAAACAACCTATAAATTTTATGGCATATCGAATATCAAAGGCTAATTAGAGGGAAAAGAAGAACACCCACACAAAGCCACTGAGCACACTGTTGTAAGAGGGAAAAAAGAAGAAAAAGAAAAAAGACAAAGAGAAAACCAACACATGCGGAAACGAGAATCTCTCACAGAATTGAAACGGACCGGCAACCCCATAAAATATTTATGATTTGTAAGTAAATCTTTTGTAGGTAACATTATTTATAAAAGAGTCAGAGGTTATTTGTTTGCTCACAGTTAGATGTTTTCAAGTATTGCTATTTGACACTTATAATTCAATTTAACATTAATCATTTGTTAGCATACAGTTTAATGGTTTCAAGTATAATAAATGATTGAATAGTTCTTAGATTCATAGATGGGATCGAACCACTCCGAGTCATAGTGGACTTGGGAGTATAGTCAATAAATAGGCCCTCCACATTCCCCAAAGCTCTATTAGTGAAACCCCACAATCAGATTCTTTAGTGTTATAACCAGGAAAACTCGCTTGAGTGAGAGTCTTACTCCTCTGCAGAGGTGTCCTCGGCGTATTCCACAACCCCGAACCGATTGTCCGGTTATGGAATGTCATAAATATAGGGTGTGTCAATATACATAGGACCCATGTGACTTATAATAACTCTACTACTAATAATGTTGTCTTCTTTTTTGTTTCAGATTTGAAAATAGTATACTATAGTAAAGTAAAGTTGGCGACGTTAGTCGAGGGTGACCCGAAGGCTTCCTTTTCGATAGCTACTACACTGGGGTGTAGGGGAGGGCGCTACTCCTTTCCCTAGATTGCTCTACTTTACCCTTGATCCCTACCTTATATTGCTGAATGTTAAGCAAGGAGGCATCAAGTACCATTTTTTGAGTCTTTGGTATGACTCGACCTGGGATTGAACCACGGTCTCCCGGGCCATTGGCGAACACTCTAACCATCATGCCAATGTCCGGTATTATTCCTTGATCGTAATGCTTTAGACAAGAGAAGAAAAATATTTTGCACCACAACTTATTTGGAGACAAAATCATTCAAAACTGTTTCAAGATAGATGCAGCCCATTAATATGATACTGATTTATTACTGAGACAAGAAACTCAAAAACAAATTGTATGTCTTGGAAGCTGATATAATAACAATTAAAAAACATTGATTTCACTTGTCTAGCTGAAAGGATTCGTTTTTACAGGACGTGTTCCAAATGATCGCCATTGCGCTTGTCTTAGTAATAAATCATTATCATATTAATGGGTTTCATCTATTTTGAGACACCCTGTATAAACACATTCACTAGTTTATAAAACACGATGTGACTTCATCAATGAATTTATAGTTATTCACTCAACGTGATCTAACCACAGTTATTTTAGTAATACAAAATACTATTCGATCGTGGACGTGACTCGTGTTAGGATAACCACAGAATTTCTCATTACTCACTAATGGAACTGAACGTTTCGTCGGGCAATGTAATAGTTAGTTGATTAAACTTACAGACTATAACGAGGCTGGGAATCTCCTGGTGTAGTGGCAAACATGCTATACTGAGAGTTTGAATTCCAATCACTCCATTGTGTTCACTTTCGGACTAATACACTTATGAAAGGTCATCATCATCATCATCATCATGTCGTGCCGCCAGAACGGATATGCCTGACCCTCTTTCGCCACTTCTCCCTATCGTTCATCGTCTCTGGCGGAGGTGCCCGTTGTGTAATGGTTATCGTCGCAAGATATGGACACGGCGACACGAGTTCAAATCCTAGACCTGACTGATTGCATTTCACATTGCACTAATACCCTTGGGAAAGGTATGAATCCCAATTATTCTCCCGCCAGCTATGGGTAAATAGTAGGACAGACTAGGTTCTTCAGTCTTGGTCAGGCAACTAGTCTAGGAGAAGGAAAACTCTGAATTCAAACCTGTTAAACTCCGCTTAAAAAATTGACCTTGTGTCATCTCCTGCCCGAGCTGAGGGGTTGGGTAAATAGGATCGCCTCTGGCCGATCTTCAGGGCTATGAAATCCTTATTCCCCATCCCCTTCAGCTATGGGTTAAATAGTACTGTTCTTGCACAAGGATTGCTTTGGCATTAAATAATTCTCGAACGATGATATATCATTAAAAACAAAGAAAAAGAGAAAAGAAAAAAAAACTATTACGAATTATTTCGAGTCGCAAAAGGTAACCAATAAATCTGGTCATTTCATCCAACTAAACATAGTAATCACTAACTCGTGAAACCAATAGGCTAATACGTTGAGAAAAGTTTCAAAATTAATAAAATTTGTTTCAAAGATTGATTTTAATAAAAAGATTAAAATTTCAGTTACAAGAATATCTCATCTTAATATTCATTAGCTTTTTATTTTTTTCTGTATTATTACTAAACTCACCCCAAAAATTTAAAAATCGAAACTAAATATGTTTGTTCATTATCCTTTTATGAATTTATTCTTTAAATTTTATACTTCTTATTTTCATATTATATATATATATATATATGTGTGTGTGTGTGTGTGTGTGTGTGTGTGTGTGTATCTCTCTTTATATATATATATATATATATATATATATATATAATCATGAGTAAAATTTTATACTAAAAGCTTTTTTAATTTGCAAAATTTTTAAAGAGCTCAACAATGCAGAACAATATTTGAATATTTCACCAATAAAGAGGATAACAATAAAAAAAAGGCTAAAAACTTACGACTATGAGGTTCACATTGCCAATCCTCAGCTGAGACAGAATTAGACTCATCAAATACTGGCTCACTTGAAGATCGGCAACGTGAAACTCATAATAGAAAAGGAGAAAACCTAACTATCCTATTATATATGTATATATATATATATAAAAGTAAATATGGATCAAAATCCGACTGTATGAAGGTACCAGAAAAACATAATCCAGATAGATGAATTTATTATGATGTAAAGTCGACGTTAACTTTTCGGTTTCAGTATACCCAAGTCCTGATGATGGTTACTGAAACCGAAATGTTAATGCTGACTTTACATCATAATAAATTCACCTATTTATATTATGGTTTTCTGCTACCTTTATATATATATATATATATATATATATATATATATATATATCATCATCATCATATCGTGCTGGTAGCACGGATATCCCTGACCCTCTCTCGCCACTCCTCCCTATCGTTCATCGCCCTAGGTAGGTCTTCAGGACAACATCCTGTATCCTCACATAGCTGCTGAATGTACGTTCGAGCTGGTCGCCCTGCTTTTGCACGGCCATGTGTGGGGATCCATAAGAGTACATCTCTTATGAGTTCATCTCTGCTTCTCCAGCAGTGTCCTGCATGTCTGGTTCGTCTAACTTGAATAGTTTTCGTGATAGGGGGCAGGTGGCCGTACAGTTGGTGTCTTGTGGGGTGTTGCTGCCAGGACTTGTTCAGGATTGCACGCAGCATTCTTGTGTAATTGCCATCTAGCTTCTTCTCCAGCCGTTTTGTTAGCGCCCATGTAGTGCAGCCATATAGCAGTATCGATGTGACCGCTACCTGGAAGAAACTGCGTTTCATTTTATCGGTTAGGTCTGATTTCCATATAATCGATAGCCTATTGATGGCTGTCCATGCTTTCGTTAGCCTCGTTTCGATGTCCTTTTCGGTTGATTCGACGTTGCTTCCTAGGTACGTGAATTTGTCTACTAGTTTAAGTGGGGTTCCTTCTAGAGTGGAGATGTCCCCCGTTTGGTTATAGCACATATATTCCGTTTTGTGTGCATTAACATAGAGGCCTATGCTTGCTGCTGCTCGTTCCAAACTATGCAGAAGAGTTTTGGCTTAGTCAGGTGTATTTACCAGTATCGCTATGTCATCGGCGTAGTCGGCGTCGGTATTTGTTGTTGCGGGGTATCTTCTGCTTCTTTTCTTCGTCAGTTCGAAGCCATTCTCTTTGATTTTGTCAATCGATGTTCTAAGTACGTAGTCTAGAC
This sequence comes from Sepioteuthis lessoniana, assembly GCA_963585895.1. Classification (NCBI taxonomy): domain Eukaryota; kingdom Metazoa; phylum Mollusca; class Cephalopoda; order Myopsida; family Loliginidae; genus Sepioteuthis; species Sepioteuthis lessoniana. Next base: position 75,527,913 of record OY757906.1, on the reverse strand, counting down.
AAATGATAAAGAGGTACGGGGCCAGCGTGTCCCCTTGTAGTACTCCTGCTACAATGTCAAAGTATTCTGTGTCTCCATCCGGTGATCGTATTTTTACTTTAGTGTTTCTATAGAGAATCGTTATTGCCGCTACGGTTTCTTTAGGTATGCCGTACGCTAGTAGGATTTGTTCCATCTTTCCTCTGTGAATGGAGTCGAAAGCCTTGGTAAAGTCGACAAATATTAATGTCGCTTGTAGGTTCTTTGCCCGTACACCTTCAAGGATTCTGCGGATGGTTAATATTTGTGAGGTTGTGGATCTATTTCTTCGGAAGCCATTTTGGTTTTTTCTAAGTATGTTGTCGATTTTGGGTTCTATTCGGTTTCCTAGTAGGGCATTGTAGATTTTAGCAGCTATGGATGTAAGTGTTGTGCCTCGGTAGTTTTTGGCTAATCCGAGGTCCCCCTTTTTAGGGAAGGGGAGTATGCATCCCTTCATCAATCTATCTATCGGATTTTGATTGTATACTGCGTTGCAGTGTCGGAGCAGTATGTCGTCGAATTGTCTGGTCTTCCATACTTCCGGGGGAATTTCGTCCAGCCCTGCAGCTTTCCTATTTTTAATTTTTCTGAGAACCGAGTCGAGTTCTTCTTGTGTGAACGGTCCTAGTTTAATGTCTAATTGTTTGCTAATTATTCTGGTGATTGGTTCATGCGTTATTTTTGGTGGGTTTCCAAGTAATTTTTCGAAGTGCTGTTTCCACAGTTTTATTCTTTCTTGTTGGTTTGCTGCTTTAAGCTTTGCTTTGGCTGTGTTCTTTCTTCTGCTCACTTCGTTTATTGTTTGCCAGGCTATTCTAGATTGTCTATCTTCCACCGAGTCTCTAATCTTATCTATCTGATTTTGAATGTATTCTGTCTGTTCCTTTATATATATGCCTGCTAATTGATATTGTGCCGTTTTTAGTTTTAAGGCATTTGTGTTTGTTGGGTTTTTTCGATAGTTTTTGGAGGCTGTTTTCACTAGTGCACGTTTTTCCCTCACCGCTAAAGTTTCCCATGGGACTCTATATTTAGTTTTAATTTTTGTTGGAATGTATTTTGCTGCTGCCTCGAGGTGTGCATTGACGAAATTTTCGTATTCGTCGTTTGGTGTACTTTTTCCCGTCTTTTCTTGTAGTGTTTCGAATCTGTTTCTTAATTCTAATACGTATTTATCTCTTATATCTTTGTTGTTTAATAGTGCCCAGTCATAGTGTTTGGTGGTCGTTGTTCGTTTGGCGTTTTTTCGTAGGCTTAACCGTATTTTCGCCGTGACTATTCGGTGATCGGTGGACACACCCTCAAACGAGGAGTATGCCTCGCAATTCAGTGCACTATTTTTCCATTTGTTGTTTATAAGGACGTAGTCTATCTGAGCTTTAGTATTGTTTGCGTACGTGTATGTCCATAGTTTGCCCTCTCTTTTTTGGTAGTTTGTATTGAGGCATGCTAATCTATTTTCTATCATGAAATCTGTTAGATGTTGCCCATTCCTATTTGACGTGTTGTGGAGGCTGTATTTGTTGTTTCCGTTTTTCCCGATTTGGGCATTCATGTCTCCGCCAATGACTAACATGTTGTGTTTCGGGATGCTACGCACTAATGAGGATAACTCATCGTAGAAGGTGACTAGTTCAGTTTCTTCACTAACATTGGAGGGGCAGCTTCTATTTTAGCTTTCCAGCCAAGAAATTCTCGTTCTCTGACTAGGCTAGAAATGATACTTTGATCTTATATCATATTCTGATCCTAACCAGATATACTGATGCGTACATACACAATCGTGTAATTATGGGTTGATATGTCATTAAACAAAGAAACCAAACTTGTAATTATGACTTGAACTATTCTAAGATCTTTATAATATCCAAATCCATGAAAAGATCAACGATTTGATGATAAATTCTTAATAAGCCTCCAACTTTTTTTCTTATCCTATATAAAACATTCAGTTGTAAACAAGCGACAACGGGAAGGTAGAAGTTTCCTTCGATTCAATCTGTCTAGTTATATCAATAACAACTTTAAAAAATAAACCATTATCATTAAAGTTTGTAGATATAATCTCATTGTTCAAAAAATATGGACTCACCATTGTTAAGAAACGTTTCATCTAGTATTTTCATCCATGAAAAATAAATTCATTCAGTGATAATTTTCCTTCTTGACGGAGTTTTATAATTCCCCCATATTTCAAGTGAAATTTCTCTGATAGGAGCCATGTTGTTGAACAGTAGAAAATAGGGTAATAAATTTCTTGTTCTGACTGGCAAAAGTGTATTAATTAAATTTTAGTCAATAACTGAAAATGAATCTGGTCCTTTTTATGGAGTTCTACAGACAGAGATCATTCTAAATAAAAGCCAAGACAACTCTCCCACTGCTGGCAAATAGAATCCCTAGATAAGTAGTCATTCTTCTTGGGGTTTTTTCTTCATATTTTTGTTTTTCCATAATTTTTCTCTCTACCTTATGTTGTAACACTGTTGTCTATTAATTGATATGAATAATTTCTATTAATTTGAGATGTTTCTTGAAGCCAGAAAATTTAGCTATCTAATAAAATAGCTTTTGTCTCGGATTTCTAATTAGTTCATTTTTTATGGATTAAGAATAACGGAAGAAACGTTTTCTAAGAATAGGGGGAACATATTTTTGTATAAAGGGAAAAAATTTAATCTGTTTAGAACCAATGTTTATTAATGACTGTCTTTTCTTTTATGGCATATCAACCTTCGTGGTTTATTTAATGCTAAGTTGAAAAACAGCAGTGATACGATCTAAGCCATTGTATTGTATAGCAGAGAAAGACAAAATTGCTGATGTATAAAATATAATCTGCCTCTTTCCTTTTCCTTTTATTACTCGAAATGTACGTGTAGGGTCAAAGATGGCTGAGCTGCACACACAGGGGTCAAGGAACGAATCTGCTGTGAAACCCCTTCTGCCTTGTTGCCTCGTTCTCTACTTTTGTGAGACTGGTACAGGGCAACCTCAAGGCTTCGAATCATCTTTAGTTTATTCTCGCTTCTCTACTTTCATGAATCTCGCACAGGGCCATCTCAAGGCATCGAATCATCTGAGTTTTTCCTCTTTTCTCCACTCTGGGCAGTATGGCACAAGCCCAGAACCCAGAAAGACCTGACGTCTCGTAGCTGTCTTCTGCGACTTTCTCTCTGGTCTTCGCTTGTCTTTGCTGGTTATATAAGATTCCGTACACCCATGAAAATTTACGTAGTCACACCTCCAGTCTAACGTCTATGCGCTGCATGGGAACACGCTTTCTTCTAGCATGCCACCCACGTAATATACGCGGCATTTCCGCTGGGAACAACCTGCGTCCTGTTTACGTTGGGAAACAAGTGCATTTCCCGTTATGACACCCACGCAACTTACGCGGCATATCAAAGGGGTTTTCAAGTCAATATCCTACAATAGCTTGTGGGATTAGTAGGTTTATACATTTTCAAATTGAATGTAATAGCGCATCTGGAGTTCAAACTTACTTACTTACTTCGAGGCCACAGACCACCCAAAATTGTCTCAGGGACTCCCCACCTCTTTTTCTGAAAAAATAACCTGGTAAATTTATTGACCAAAGTCACTTTTGAGAAAAACTTAGTGATTTGGATAAAAATGATTCTACCAACAAAATTTGAGATCCTTTCAAATTAATCGTTTTCACAGCAGTTTTTGCTTGAATACAAGTAAAAATAAAGTCACAGATAAAACGTCCCAGGAAAAATCATAGAAAATGTCACTGGAAAAAATCACTGGAAAAATCACAGGAAAAAAGTCACTCGAAAAAAAGCAAACTGTCAACCAAAAGTGTTTACTCGATAATTACCTTACGTCTCACTCGAATTAAAAAAAATATTTTTTAACCAAACTTAACCCTTACACTAACCGGCCACGATAAATTAACTGTGACTTTTTACGAAACCGATATTGGGACTTTTTTCTCTGACTTATTTCCTGTGATTTTATTACCATTTACATTTTAGTTCGAACACGAGGAAAACAATATTTTTTTATGACTGAATTTCAAGCAGAGAAAAAATATTCTTTTTTTCTTTGATAGTTGATTTTTTTGTTTAATGGCATATCAACCTTTGTGGGTTATTTAATGCCATAAACACCAGTGGTTACAATCTAACCCTTACCTTGAGGGATAAGAGGGTTCATATCTTTTCCAATAGTATTAATCTGAAGTGAACATAATAGCACCACTAGAGTTCGAAATCGCTTACTACAATGTCTTTTCTTTAGGTGAATGTATCAGTTTTCATAAACATTCTTAGCCACTTATGTAACGTCAGTAAATTTTCCTGCAATCGATATCAATGATTAGGAAGAGTTTGTCGGTTCTCTACACACGGTCAAGCAATTTGATATACGTGGTACCTTCAATAAGTTTCCAGACTTTTTTTGTACAGGCATTTAAAATTGTCATAGACTCTTGAGAATTCACTATGTTATTGCTATACCCCTTATGAGATGACTGACCAAGTTTTATGATTTCAGATTCAAATGAACAGCTACAACAGGAATTGGATTACACCCTACTAAAGCTTGATAGTCACAGCTGGTGAATTTCAAAAATAGCATCTGGACTTTAGAAGAACGATATGCAATAAAATTCTGTTGTAAACTTGGAAAAAATGCAACCACATAAACGTCAAGCATCAGTTTTTGAGTGTCATAAGAGGGAAGGCAGGGAGTGTGTGAGGGATGATGAGAAGTGTGGGAGGAGTCAATACACCAGAGTTAATTAGCCAAAGGGTTAGTGTTAAGGTTACTATGTTGAGGTTTTAAGGGAGTTCAGGAAGAGATTCCGTCGGAAGAGGCCAGCACTCTTCAAATCGGGACAGTGGCATTTCCACCAGGAAAATACACCAGTCCACAAATCCACAATTGTCACAGACTATTTGACCAAGATGAGGATCAAGACAGTTTCTCAGCCTCCCTATAGTCCAGAACTTACTCCCTGTGACTTTTGGCTATTCCCTAAGCTCAGAGGCTATTGTTATGAGACAATTGAGGAGATGAAAGAGGCTGTGACGAAGGTCATTGACACGCTCGCACAAGAGGACTTCCAAGGGGACTTCCAGAAGTTTTTCGAACGGTAAAACAAGTGCATTGCAGCCGGAGGAGATTACTTCGAAGGGGACTAGAGTTTTATGTGTGTACTATCAATAAAAGTGCCCATACAAAAAAAGTCTGGAAACTTATATAATGATTCTCGTAAATCTACTAAATGTATACGGATTGGACTTAAATAAACTTTTGCCTCATAAGCTGGGTTTGAAATACGCTGACTGTAACCCTTGCTGAGGGGTAATACCACACAGAAAGGAGCGTCTTGGGTATTACATTAACCTACATCAAGTGGTGAGGCTCCAGTTCTGGGGATCTGAGGAGTGTGGAGTATCCCTTCATTGCCATTACTCCAAGGTTCAGACTTACCCACATCGATGGATCAAATAGATTTATTCAAAAATTATTCGTATTTGGGAAGACGGTGTGCAAACAAAAAACTCTTAAGAAACACCGAAACAAAAACGTAAATATAAGCTTACAATGAATACGATTTCCTGTCCATTAGGTATAGAATGTCCTCGACGTTTTGACATGCCATTAAGACCAATCAATCAATTGAATAAGGTTTCTCATTCATAAAGTAATCTTTCATTAAAAAGGGATCTCTATCAATAATTCCATAGAAATAATGCTTTTTGCTTGATTGATCGTAGAGAATCTAAAATTCTAAGCTTCAAAAGAAGAAATTGTAATCATAATTCACATTTTACTTGACATTCCTAATTAGATTTCAAGCAGGGAATGTAAGATAATTACAGAGCTTCGTAAACCAAATGTTTAAACTGATAAATTTTTAGATTTAAGTGAGTAACCCTTAAGGGTTACTCACTTAAATCTAAAAATATTCCTTTAGAAAACTTCGTTAACATTTTCACAGAACAATATTAACCCCACAAGAAATATATAAAGATATACATATTCACCAAACCCCCTCGCCACGAGCAGAGTGTGACACAAGGTCAATTTTAAACAGAGTTTAACAGGCTTAACAGGTTTTAATTCAGAGTTTGCTTTCTCCTAAATTGATTGCTATACATGAAAGAGTTCAGTCTCTCCTACAATGTAACCACAGCTCTTTGCTACGACGATAACCGTTACATTTAGTGCGCATAGACATTGTTCGGAAAATTAAATAAGTTGTTGCGATTCTTGAATTCAGTCACTTTGTTCATCTGCGATCCAAGTCTTCAGATCTTGTCCTGCGTAGATGCATAATTCAACTAATTATGAAATAATTAAAATGTTACATAAAATTGGTAAGTTTTATGCATTAAGGACTATTTTATTATTACAGTATGTGTTTTTTTTTGTTTGTTTTTTTACTTTTACGTAAGATTATATTTTCCTTGTTACTTTAAGCGTAATTAACTGCAGTCAATATTATAAACTGTATACGCATACACACCCACAAAAGGCAAAATAGATAAGGGAAAGAAAAACCATTTTCAAAATTATGAACACAGCTTCCATTAAAATCAAAAATAAATCTCTTGATTTACTTTGGAATATTAAAAAAAGGGGGGTCATATTCGCAAGAAATATGTTTCGGAAAGAAAGAGATGTATTTTATTAAGGGATCCTTCGACTAAATGGAATAGCAATATATACGTGAAAAAAAAAAAAACAGAAAAATGTAGATATATATATATACGTATTTTATATTTTCAAAAGTAACAATATCGACCTTATAGTCATTAACTGCGATTTGCTTAGTCTAACACAAGACTAGAAATATGGGACACTCAGTGAGAATCAAATTCACTCGTATTAGTCTGCTAAATTAGTTATTTAATAAATTTTGCTTTGTTGTAACGCAAAGCCGGGTGTATGTAGGCACTTGGTGAGACGCGAAATCACTGGTAATAGTCTGCTAGAGTAGTTATTTACTAAGCTTTGATTAGTTGTAACACAAGCCTGTGTGCATGAAGGCACTCAGTGAGAGTCGAAATCATTGGTAATGGTCTGCTAGAGTAGTTATTTGCAAAGCTTTGCTTTGTTATAACACAAGGCCAGGTGTACGTCGTGTCAGTGAGTGTCGAAATCACTGGTAATGGTATGCTAAAATAGCTTGTTAACCATTGCACCAAGTAAGGTATCTCATTACGACCCTCGTCGATATAAGTTATGTAAATTCGTATGTGTGTCTCAGCCTTCTATCATCTATGAAAATGTTTGTTGTATAAATCTGTGTCTCCACCTTCTATCATCTTTAATAAATTTATGTTGAATAAATCTATGTGTATCCCTACCGACAACTGTATAGCCATGATGATATCAATAATAATAATAATAATAATAATACAGGCAGATTCTGTCGTTTCGGATACGAACGGATTTTGGCGACACGAGGAGAGAGACACATTTTATAAAAGCCTATGCTAACCATACTATGCTCTCACCACCCCACTGCGCGGCATATCTTGTGGTGTCTAAGATCTCAATTCATCTCTGCCGGTCGAGACCCAAACTGATCTGACCTCATCAGATCAGGAAACCCCAACCGCTCACTGCGTCACTCGAACCTCAACTCCAGTCTTTTTCGAAATCCTCAAATTTTCAGGATCATCCCTTTCGGATATGATGTCAACCACCCACTCAATTCACTCCAGCCCAAGTTCCTATCAGAGAGTTTATTATGACAGATGATGATTGTCATATCCTTTCCATGCAGGCGTGCGTGCGCCCCTCTAACAATAACACTTAAACTAGAGACACCGAGAAGTTCAAAGCCTTACCAAACTAAATAATAAAATATAATTAACGAAAAATGATTGATATAATTAATCATTACCTTCCTTATATTACACTTCTGTTCTTCTAGGATAATGGCTTTGGCATTAAATAACCTACAAAGGTTGATATGCCATAAAACAAGAAAACCAAACTAAACCTATGAGGGATGATAATAGTGATGTTAAATCAACGATGGATGTTTAAAAGTGCGAAATACAAAAATCTAGGGAAAATTTGTATAACAAGAAAAAGTTGACCGTTCAATTAGTGAATCAGCGTTTGTTTGTTTTAAATTACGTCATTTGACTTATTAGAAATGTTTTGTAGAATTTATGTCCCGTTTGTTTATCGAGAAAGATTTCAAATCAAAAGGAGGAAGAAAAAGAAAATTTCCATTGTATAAATTTGAGTGTGTCCCCACTTTATATCGTTTATTATAAATTTGTATTATATAAATATGTTATTATAAATTTGTATTATATAAATATGTTATTATATAAATATGTTTCTGCCTTACGAATGATTTTTATTTGACCCAAAGATGGGACTTTTACAGGTACTTCCAATACGGGTCAGAGTTGACCTAAAAAGAAGCGGTAGTTTCCAATGATTATATGCAGTTTAGTATCATATCCAGGAAAGTCTTTCCTCTTTACAAGGGTTACAAATCAGCTTATTTTATACCTTGCTGACAGGGCAAATACATTTTAGGTAAGGTTGTTTTATGCATTGGTGTTTTCTCTGGGCTCGAAGTAGACCATACGGTTCCCTCTTCATACTGAAGTAGTTAGCTCGCAGATCTAACGAACTAAAGTCTGTTCATTTCTCATTGGGTGTTCCCAGATTCTAATGGTTTCTTCCTTAAAAAGAGGTTGAACACACGACACATAAGCAAAAAAGTAACTTTATTTAAGCCCGTTACTTTCTGAAATAAGATATTAAGTTTAAAAAAATATTTTTTAAATGGGAGAATGTGATAAATCTGCCACGCATTTTCTTTTACAAACGATTTTTCCTTTAAAAAATATTGCCAAGGGAAAGCACGAAGAAATGGTAAAGTTTTTGAGGAGTGATTAAGATGAGGTAATGGAAACTCAAAGAGAAAACGAGAGAATTGATAAGAAGATAAAAGGAAATTTTACAGTTCCAACAAAGACAGCGCCAATAGTGTTAAGAGAAGATAAGGATCAAGAATGAAGAAAGATGTTTGTAAAATGTTGCGTGATGTGGGAGAAAAGAGAAAGGGAAGGAAGGGCGAAATTAGAATAGGTCCGCTCCAGAAAGAAAGGATACTGGAAAGAAATCTTCCATATGGTTGTCCAAAAACAACTTGATCCCGTAAGCCCATCTAAATTCACCTAATTTTTTATTCGGATGCTTTTTTTTTTTTTTTTTTTTGAACTCAAGAAATGATGCCCTCTGCTGAATTAGTCTTCAGAAGAATTGCGGCTGTCATTCTACCAGAGCCGGAACTAAATTAATTTCTTGATGATTTATAGCTCATGTTGTCCAATCTTCTGGTTATATGGTGTCTCTCAAACGGACTTCGTTCAGATGATTATATTTGTTTCTCTCTCTCTCCCTCACTCTCTCTCTCTCTCTCTCTCTCTCTCACTTTATTTATTTATCTTATTTCTCACTTCTTGGCTTTTTCTTCCACTTCACTATTTCTGTTTGTTCAAATTATTTAAATGCATCCTTTTCTTACCCCGTTCAAGTCACCAGGGAAATTTACTCATTCGGCCGTTCTTTATAAATCTCATATTTTCATTTTTCTTTTTTGGCTAATTCTCTTACTTCATCGGGATGAAAAAAAAAAAGAAACTAAAAGAAAAATCTCTTATTTTTATACCCCGATTTGTACAGATACAATTGAATTTTTATATGTCAAATATTTAATCTTTAGGTCACATTTTTTTCTTAAATTTTTACTATATTTTTTACCTGATATTTAATTTCCGAAAGATGCCATTTGTTATTAAAATTGTGATTACACATTTTTTTACTTCAAAACAACTTTTCCTTTATATGCAAATACTAATATGCAAAAATTGTTAACAACTATGAATATTTAATAGTAACATTTTCCGAAAAAGGTACCTTTAAATTAATTTCATGACTTCCTTTTTCATTTTTATGTTGTATTTGATTGATTGATTTTAATGGCATATCAACTCGTCTGGGGTTATTTCATGGAATCGTGTTCATTGTATGTTCATATTTATCTTCTTCGTGAAGAGACGTTTTTTGCACACAGTGCTATCAAATATGAATATTTTTAAAACAGATCTACTTGACCCATAGATAGGACCTTAACAGGTACTACTACTATGAGTACAGAGTGGACCTGGGAGTGAATAAAATTGTATTTCACACTCCTCAGAGCTTCAGAACGGGAGCCTCACTATCAGATGCAGTTTAGTTTCATATCTTAGACACATGATTTTTTTTTTTGGTGGGGGATCTTACCCCCTCTGCAAGGGATACACATGGCGTATTCTAAGCTCCGTCGATAAGCTATATCTTTTATAGCAATCACACCAGCTGCACAAATCAAATTTATAACTTATCCTCCAGGGATGTGAATTCGAAATTATTTTTTTAAGATCAAAGAAAATAGTAGATTAATTTAATAATAATTGACAAGATTATCTGAAAATTTAAAATAATAATGATAATTAAAGACACTCTTACCGCAACTGTATAGAATGATTAATGTTATATCATCCATAACTGATAATATTCATACAATAAACTATAAATTGCGTCTCAGAATAAATTCTTTTTGTTTAATTTAAATGCCACCTTCGGCGGTCATTAAGCACATTATCGTGTCACATATATAATTTATACTATTATCAACTATTGTAATATAATGGCCGAGGGATTTCGTTTTATGCCTTTGGGTTTAGTTAGGCTGAGAACCTTTTGGCTCAGTGCATGGGTTACTTAGGTGTAACATTAACGCCGGTGTTCACGCGCGTGCGCGGAGCAGAGTGTCACTCAGAGATGTCACAATAGCCCAGTTGGGAAACAGGGCTACAGAGTGCGAATGACGTCACGCACCGGAAGCGTGCAGAGGATTTTGGGAATTTTGAAGATGAAAACTAGACAACGGACGGGAAGGGTCGACTTTCGGGATTCGCAGAGGCCAGAAAAATTTGCGCGCTACGGGCGCCGCACGAGATGGGGGGCAGATGAAAAAGCCAGAATAGAAAGAATGTGTACCTCACTCCTTATGTCGAAGAACCTTTAAACTCAAAGGTAATAAAAAGTTTCGTACCTGAACTAAGAAGTCGTAAGTGTTTTTCGTGTTTCGAGATTCCTATGTTCTGTGTATATATGTTCTATGTACGTTTCACACATATCCGTATCATGGGTATGGTACACTATAAATAATCTATTAAATAAGGGGAATTAATTTATAATTAGTATTTATTAACTGCCTCCCTCGAAGAATTATAATCGGAATGAGCATAAATGTAGATCCCTCAATAATATTGTTTAGCCATAAATTTCACTGGGGATTGCTGTATTTTCTTTGTGCATTTAACGGTATTGTGCCAGCAAAGATTTGTGTACAAGGTGTCTTTTATTTGTGAAGTAGTAACACAAACACAAAAGTCGGATCATTGTAACATACGCACTGAATATTTCAGTCGATATATCGGGATCGAAATGACTAAAATCAATATTTTTTATTTGATCTTATTTTTCGGTTGATCTTTTTAGAGACATCTTTTTCAACGATAAAAAATTCTTTTAAAATATTTTCTACTTTCTACAGATTATTTTAACTGTACAAATAAGGTTCATTTTTGTTTGTTTTTTTAAATTTATATCATAACTTTCTATTATTTGGATAGAAAGAAAGTTAATGCCAAACATTTTACAATATATTCAAAATCATATGGATTAATTGTAAATCTTTCAAAGAAACAATCAAAGAAGAAAGAAATTAGACCATTCATATTATTTTTGGACAAGACCATAACAACCAAAAAGTAGATTCCGTCCATGGCTTCTGTAGAACTTACAACTTCGGGAAGTGTCACAAGAAGGTGCAATATATGGTTAGGTTTTGTTTCTTTATTTAGTGGCATATTAACTTTCGTGGGTGATTTAATGCTAAAGCCATCCTTGTAGAAAAATAATACTCATACTATTTAAAGGTACTTTTGCATATCATTTCATGTTACATCGGAATAATGTTATTCCGAACACAAAATTCGTACTGCTCAGGTTTGAAAATTCAATCCAAAATAGCATCATTCCGACGTAAAAGGAAATGAGCATGAAAAACTGTGTGTATCAATTACAGTTTCATCAGTCTTAGAATAGTTTTAACTGCAAACGCATAATGTGAACGGGTCCAAGCCTTGATTATAACTGTTTGTATAAAAAGATCATTAGATATTACCTTGTTGCCATTTGTTATTACCATATTACCATTGCAATCTGCCTAAGTTCACTGGCATTACACAGGGGACGTTTAAAGTTTTTCTATTACACTCTGTACTTATATAGGCATGCCCTCTTGGTGCAGGTTTCAATCTCACCAGGAACCCTATACTTTAACTTCCAATCCGCAGTGTTTACTCACTACTTCAGACTTGGAAAGAGAAAACAAAGTAAAATAAGATAATTGATTGATTGATTGATTTTAACGGCATGTCGTCCCGTCTGTGGTTATTTTGTACTTAAAGATTAGGGAAATGCGTATATTGTACATTTATAGTTACACTTTTTGTGAAGTTTCTTCAGAGTAATGAATGAATGACTCCATACTCCACAGAGTTCCAGAGCTGGAGCCTCACCACAGATACATATATAGTTTTAGTATTTGCCGTATCATATAATAACCTTTGTGAGTTGTTAAATACCAAATTCATCCTAGTAGTGATGCAATTTAACCCATAGCCAGAGCAATAAAGGATTTTTCAATATATGATATCATTCTTTTAAGCATTAAATAGAATGGAGGTGCCCGTGGTGTAATGGTTATCGTCGCAGGATATGGACACGGTGACACGAGTTCAAATCCTGGACCTGACTGATTGCATTTCACATAGCACTAATACCCTTGGGAAAGGTATGAATCCAATTATTCTCCCTCCAGCTATGGGTAAATAGTAGGGCAGACAAGGTTCTTCAGCCTTGGTCAGGTAACTAGTCTAGGAGAAGGAAAACTCTGAATTCAAACCTGTTAAACTCCGCTTAAAAATTGACCTTGTGTCATATCCTGCCCGAGCGGAGGGGTTGGTAAATATGATTAGATAGAATGAAAAAGTTTTGACACATTTAGTTAATAAACAGTAACAGATATAAGACAAGATAAATAAATGGACAGTAAATAATTTTCAAACCTTGTTGGCGAGGCTTACAATATGCTGACTTCTTTGCAGAGGTGTGTCCCCACAAAAAAATTGTGCCTTCAGCATAACACTAAACTGAATCTAATGGTAAAGTTTCTGTTCTGGAAGTCTGGGGAGTGAAAAGTATTTCTTCATCGCTACTCTGTCCCAGAGAGGTATAATCTTGAAGTAAAACTTCTATGGACCAAAATGATCAATGTAAAATTTAATAATATTCCATAGGATAAGCGTAAAAATAAAACACAATACAAAAAACAAAAAACAAACATTAAATGTGAACGTAACATGAACGGGATTCTCTAACCTCTAGGCATAAAATAGACGGGTTGATATGACGTTAAAATCAATGAATCAATAATTTGCTCTGCATTCTTATATTAAAGTAATTGAATTGTTATACATATTTTAGCATTTGCTGTGTATATGTAAGCATTAAACTCAAAGGAAGTTTTGACGTATTTAAAACAAACATCCAGTCCGTATTATCACAGGTTACATTGCTAGTTATATATATAAATGCCATAACTAAAATAGTTTGCGAAACTGTATTCCTGATTGTTGCAGTAGACAAGATTTGGAGAGGAGATTTCGAGTGGACCGCTATCAGAATATAAACAAATGTTTTCACTTTGGAGTTCACTAGAAAAGAGGCATGATGAAAAGAGTTTCACTTGTCAAAATAATGGAAAAACGAAAAACTAAGAGAAGAAATAAAAAAAAAATGTGCTAAAAGAAGAGGCGAAACTCAATCAAATCTGAACAAACAATGAATCGTGAGAAAATATGCAAAGCTTTAAGTTTCTAAACTGAAAGATAAAAATAAAAAAATGACGCTAACACCGATAAAGGCGGACTGCTGTTAGTACCAACTGGAAAAGATTTGATTCTTCGTTTTGATATCTTTTGCTGCCTGGACTTTCAGGGGCAACAGGATTCTTGGGAACGTCATTTGTTTAAAAAGGCCTGGAATTATGAGTTGTCAGCTCTTGAAATGCTTGCCATGGCCATTCTTACACAGGCATATTGCTAATGAGTTGAAACCATAGCGTCTGCATTAATTTCATTGTATAATGCGCGGATACACATTTTCGAAAAAAAAAAACACGTATGATTTATTGAGTTTTTTGCCTAAAAGTTAGGAGTGCGTATTATACACATGACTTATGCATCTAAATTTTTTCCTGCCAAATGCCTCATCATATTCAGAACCAGCTAACCAAAAGTAAGTTATATCTATTTTCTAATAACTTTTATCTCGTTATAGAAAAATATCCAATGGAATTTTTGTTAAAAATTTTGGTTCCCATCATGTGAACTTATTTTCGCTGTGTGGACATGTTCATGTGTTTGGAATGAATTTTGTGTTTTAAGACAGTATTTTTTGTGTTTTAAGACACTATTTTTTGTGTTCTAAGACACTATATAGATTATTATATTTGTCAGTATAAACCGATAACAATTTGAAGAAATATTAAATTTCAGTTAAATTTAGGTGCCTCAAATTCTAAAAAGTTAAGCGTATTATACACGAGAGTTTTTTTTTAAATTTCATTGTCCAAAGTTAGGAATGCGTGTTATGAGTTAGTTTTATGCATAGATGATTATGGTAACAATAATTTTATGGTCATACTTTAAGTGTAAGCAGTGAAAATTAAGTAAATATTATTCAATCCTCTTATAAGCCTTTTCAGCGTACAATAATTATCTCCCTTTTTTGTTTTTAATCATAAAGGGTTTTCGGACTATTGTCTTCATCTTTATTGTTATTTCCCCAACGTTTCAGCCGATATGTCCTCCAGCCTTCTTCAGGCGTTTGTCGAACTCGGGAACCTTCACAGAACTCCGAACTACGTTCTTTATAATCCACGGGAGTCGCCTGTTCTGATTCACTTAGCTATAACTGGGTTCAAGTATTAAGTATTCCTGTATTGTTATTAGCCTGCCATCAGGATTGAACCTACTGGACACATAGTGTGACAATAAAGATGAAGACAATAGTCCGAAAACACTTAATGATAAAAATCATCAAGCTTCGTCTCAGAAATTTAGACAACTAATTTCCTTTTTTGTAATAAAAAAAAATAAACATCCGAAAACTAAGATGAAGGAAAATTATCTAAAGAATTAATGGTTGCTAATGCTTTCTTTAAAAAAATGAATAAAAAGATGCAACAAATAATTTTATACTTCTCATTTTCTAGGACTGATTCTAGTTTGTCTATATAACATTCGCCAGCATGGACAAATTATAGTTTTTTTGCAATTCACCAAGGATCACCATTCCCACTCAGTCATACATCCTCTGTTGGCTGGGTTGTTGAATATGCCGACTGAACCTCTGCAGAGAGGTAAGACGCCACTTTCTAATTGAAACACCCTAATAAGTGGTGAAAATGAAATCCTGATGGCTGAACTGTCCGTGAACCAGAAGCTAAGTAGACACGTGACTACAACTCTTATTTTTGATAGACGGGTGGTCGGAGACTCCTGATCTGATCAATCAGTTGGTCTTGTCAAGCCCTAGCACGTTTGGGATTAAGTCCCGACCAAATTCTTTAAATTGATCTTACGGCAAATAAAACCCCAACCTTTTTATCTTAAAGGTGTTTGAAGGCGATGGCTGGGGTCAATCACGTGGACTTTGATCTCTGTTTAAGTTTTAAGCATTTGATTTTGGTTACTGAAAGTCTGAAATTAGCTAGTGCTCGAAACCACTTCGGGACACATTTATACCGGCCGATGCATCCCCGTCTCTCCCAAGACGAATAGGTATCCTCCTTGGTAAATTCATAACAGAAACTGGACTCCTCTGTAAGTGCTGAAGCATAAGGCCAATAAAAAATTTGAATACAAATAAAAAAATCAAACAAATGAAATCTCTATGAATCCAATTAAGAAAACGAAATAACAGAATTCCCAAGATTTATCGTAATCAAATCACTTGAAGAAAACCTTTTAAACCAAACTGCTCCCTTTCCTTGAAAAAAAATGTTCTCCAGCAGAGAGAATCCTCGAACTGTAAAAAAAATACTTTTAGATAATAAAAAACATCCCAAAAACCTAATCAAAATGAAAGGTTTCCAAAATTTAAAGTGCAAGATCTATCCTCATGAAAGACTGATAACCTCATGGGGAGTTATCAGAAACAGGAAGTTACACCAGCAGAAATGCAAGTACTCCTAGGAGAACAAGGGTTTACGGACTAGAAAAGGAAAACCATTTGAAGGGGTAGGGAAGAAAGACAAACACACAATCAGTCACAATTTCCAAAGAAATACAAACACTCTCAATATTCTAACAGCTATAATTCCCAAGGGAATAAAAATTGGATACTACCTCGAGAAAGTAGAATGATATATCCCTGCACCATAAAGGTGCTTTAAATGCCAAAAATGCTGAGAGAGTTGCAGGGGACGCCCAATATGTGGAATGTGTGGCCAAAAAGACTCGGACTACATTGTAGAAGATTGACCCAACGAAACCAAATGATCAAACAGTCAAGAGAACCAGTGCTCATTTTCAAGAACCTGCACTATATTCAAAAGAGAAAAAGAAATCACGGAGATGGAATGTAGAAAAAATATAACATTTCTAGAAGCAAGGAAAACAGTAGAATTCTATATGTAAGTTAACACTTACGCCAATGTAGCGTAGAAGGTGTGTTCAATAAGCAACAACAACAATCAACTTGATAAATACAGAGCTATCATAAAAATACAGCAACTAAGACTAAATTATGGCCAAAATTCCAAGGGTATTTAAAGAAACTTCCCTCAGTTTGAATATGTCAAACAGAAAACAAATAAAAATTAAACAAACAGAACCCACAACAATCACCCATACCACAGCAAAAAAAAAATATCAGCAGAAAACATTAAATCTCCAAATAAAACAGATTCCGTTGAAGAAAGATCACACGGATCACTGAACCGCTCACCAATTCCCAAAACAGATAGCTCTAGAAAACCCCACATCGAAACTTCAAAATCAATCACAAAGCAAACAATGAAACACTAAAAATAAATTCGAACTAATCAATCCAAATTCGAAATTTTCATAAATAAACATAATTCTAGACAATTCGATAAGAATGAAGAAAATATAACTATATTTTATCCCAAGCGGATATCTTTCATTAGCAACATAATCTAGGAAAAAGTTCATTCCAAAATAAGTCATACCAAACCAACTACTGAACAAAAGCGACTGAAAATATCAAATCCCTCATCTCAATTCAAAGACCCCTCAACATCAAGAACAAAATTACAAAAAACATATATAAAACAAGACCATACAAACAAACAATAACAATGCAGCTCTTGAGAATCAACCAAAAGCCTATATCTGATCCTAAAGTGTAGAAAATAGGGCGATTAAAACTGATATCATTATTGCAATCCTCGATCTAACAGATATGTATTTAAAAATATACGAAGTATCTCTAAAACAAGACCATATGCGGTATTTTAAAAGCGGGGGACTGTTCAGGTGTTTATTTCTTTGATGAGATTTCATCTGCAGAGCTTGGTTTCGAGAAGTCTTCTTGTTCTTCAGAGGTACACTTTTTTTCATCTCTGTTTTATCTCTGACATTCCCAAGTACTTTAGTATTAGTGTTTTACTCCTATGAAAGTTTTTTTTCTTGTACTAGCTGGTTTTCCACTGGAATTTGAGTGACAGCAAGTCTACTCCAATCTCCAGGACTCTTCTCAGTATTCTGACCAATCTTAATAATGCCGTAGTCTGGATGGTCTCCGCTTGTCCTCTTATTCCCAAGTCTTCCAGTTCCTTTGAAGATCATTCAGAACCCACCAATTACAATTGGTATCCTTGTCACCTTGATTTTCCATAGTTCTTTTAGTTCTCTAGCAAGGTCTAGATAATTATCTTTCTTTTCACTTCCTTTTATTTTCACTCAGTGGTCTACCTTGACGGCAAAGTTTACTATTCGGTAGGCTCTCTTTTATTTATTTTTTTGACTATCACTAGGTCAGGTCGTCTAGCCGAGAATAGGTGAACTGATTGTATCTCAAAAATCTCAGAGAGGTTTGTACGTCTCATTCTTCAGAACGGGTTCAGGGGTGCACATATACCACTTCTTTGAAGGGTCAAATATTAATTTCTTGCGCAATTCCCATAATAATAATAATAATATCTATTTATTTATTTGTTTATTTCGATAAAAGGTAACAAAAAATTCATAAGAAAAATACTGCTTGAGATTAAGAATAACAGTTGTCTATGCTTGATGTAACGATACATAAAAAAGATTATAGCAATATTTTTATTAGCATATCCTCTGCAGCGTGTTTGAAAATGACTTTAAAAATATATCACCCTTCATCATGGCAGGCATAAAAATATGACTTTTTATAAATAAACTTGATTTTAAACATTTCGCTAAGAATGAAGAAAATATAACAATATATCTTATCTAGAGCGGATATCTTTCATTAGAAACACAATCTAGGAAAAAAAGTTTTATTTATTTTCACTTTTAGATGAACCATTGTTAGCCATTTGTTTTTACTAAATTCTTAATTTTTCTTAAAATATAAATGAATAAAAGATGATACTCGAGTAGAAAATATTAGCTACAACAAATATGACGCTATGAGAGATTGAGAAAAGAAAAAAGAATTAGTTTAAAAGGTTTAATTCAGACTTCTACCAACTACTAGTTCAGCGGAGTTTAGTGGATTAACGTAGCTGGTGCGTTTAACCATTACTAAGTAATCACCTAAGAACTAGACAGGTTTATCACTTCTTAACTTTGGTGATTAGGAGGCAACCAATGCTTTCTACCTGACCGTAAGTCATTTTCTTACTCAGCTTTGCTTAGTCTGGTATAAAGGCGTTAGGTTGCTTATAGTATCTACTGTTCCTAAGGGGTCATTCATCTTAGTAATGAAAATGTTCATCACTGCTTAACTTCACAGAACTAGTGGAAACCGATGCTTTCAGCGTGACTTGACTGTAAGTTAAAGAGCACTATTACTACTACTTCATGGAGACGCGCTTAGCGTAACGAATATCGTCGTAGCAAACAGAATCTGTAACCAGAGTTCAAATCCTGGACGAAGTTGTTTGCATTACACTTCATATGCTCTCCCTTTAGCTATAGGCAAATAGTAGGGCAGACTAGGTTCTTTAACCTTGAATAAGCAACCACTCTACGAGAAGGAAAACCAGGTTTACTCCCCTTAATAAGGAATTTTGTCCTCTTAGTGGAAGGGCAAGGTAAATATATACTACAACTACTACTACGTGTAGAATGTCATGAAGCATTACAAGCAAAGTTTTAGAGAACCATCACAGGTTGGCTTTTCAGGAACCCCCACTTTTTTGTATAGGCATCATTAAGAAAAAGAAAGAAAAAATCTGTTCGAAATATGAGTGAGTTTGTCCATTATGAAAGGTTAATGTTGGCTGGTCACAGTTGCGACTTTTCGCAGGTGCTTCACTTAATTGTTCATAACGCCTGTCCCATTTTGAAAAATCTCTAATTGGTGTCTTTAAAAAATGCCTGGAAAGTATTTACGCTAGAAATTAGTGTACGTGTACAGAAGCTGTCATCTTCTGTTTACTTTCATTGCAAACGATGAATGTATGCTGGACGATGAATAATAACACTGAAGGCAAAAAAGTCAGAGTCATGCGGGTCACTAACTTGTCCAAGCTGTACCTCGTAGGGATCGTAGATTTACCACACTTCTCAGGCTAAATGTAGATTAATGTTACAGGCTTGAAAGTAAGTCTTAACCTATGTGTGTGTGTGTGTGTGTGTGTGTGTGTGTGTGTGTGTGTGTGTGTGTGTGTGTGTGTTGACCAGTGACTTCATTATGGATGCATATACTTATCCGTTACGAGCAGGTCAATTTTATGTGTTGTACAATGGTTTGAATTCAGAGTTTTTCTTTTTCTAGATAGGTTGCTTAACTATTTACCGATAATAACTTTTCTTGATGAACATGGATATGTGGAGCAAACCACTAATGTCACTAGAGGCCGTCAATTTAAGTTCAAATCCCCGCAGCTATGGGTTAAATAGTACCACTACTGTTTAAGGATGGCTAAAGCCTTAAATAACCTGCAAAGGTTGATATGTCAATTAAAACAAAGAAACCAAACCAAACCTCAACTTTTAAATCAAATATGTTTAAAACAGATATTAAGGGTGTTGTAATTTTATCTTCTGTCAGTGTATCGTAAAATTTTCTCAGTAACATTTAAATCTCGATCCCCCACACCCTGGGAAAATCAGCTAATCAATTTATATACTTGCTGGTTGAAAGACAAAAAATATGCTATTTAATCATAAACAACATGGAAAAATCGTCTCTTTGACAAATGAGAACATCATTTGCATTTGAATGGCAACGTAGGATTTTACTGAAATCTAGCACAAAACAATTCTCATAAAACGAAAAAGAAACTATATTTTTAACTTGGGAAAAACATTTATATCATGTTTAATTGGGTGTATATTTTGTATTACAAATGGAAAACAACAGAAACCAATTTATAACTTAAAATGATTAATTTATTCCTAATCATGATTCTCTTACAATTATCATGAATTCTACTTTATTAAGCTATAAAATGAGAACAAGGGAGTCCCCATGTTGTAGCGGCTAAAGTGCTAGATTGCAACGTTGTAGTAAGCGATTTCGAACTCCAGTTGCGCTATTACGTTCACTTTCGGACTAAAACACTTAGAAAAGTTATGAACCCTCTTATTATCCCTAGCTATGGGCTAATTACTACAACGATGTATTAATCCCCGAAGGTTGATATGCCATTAAACAAAACAAGAATCAAAATGTATTAGACGATTTTTCATCATCATCATCATGTCGCGCCGCCAGCGCAGATATCCCTGACCCTCTCTCGCCATTTCTCCCTATTAAGGAACTTTCTGCTTACTGTATACGTAAACGATGATTTTTCAAATCTTTTACAGCTTCTTTTATTTTTCAATACTTATATATATATATATATATATATATATATATATATATATATATATATATATATAAGTAAGTAATACTGGTTCATATAGCCCGGGAGACCGGGGTCCAATCCCAAATCGAGCCATACCAAACACTCAAAAAAAGCTACTTGATACCACTTTGTTTAACACTCAGCATTATAAGGTACGTATGAAGTGTAAAGTGGAACAATTCAGTGAAAGGAGTAGTACCCCACTACACCAAGGGATAGTAGCTATTGAAAAAGGGGCCTTCGGGTCGCTCTCGACTACAGTCACCAACTTCACTTACATATACATGCATATATACATATATATATATATATAAGTGTATATGATACTGTAGTGATGCAGACATTAGGCTAAAGAAAAATAAAATCAACTATATATATATATACAGTTCTTAACTTGAAGTTCATAGCAAGAGAACTACAACAGATGGCTTGCCTAAATATTTTCATGTATATATATATATATATATATATATATGTATATATATATATATATATATATATATATACTGTTCCGGATTAATCGATATGGCAATAGGTTGAAAAATTCTATCCCGAACAGCATCATACCGAAGTAACAGGAAATGAGCACGAAAAGTCCTGTGTGGCAATTACAGATTCACCAGTCTTAAAAATCTTTTCAACAGCAATCGATGGTGTAGATCGGCCCAAGCCGTAATCATATCTGAAAAAACAATCAATACAATAACTTGATGAAGCTACCAATGCCTTTTGCTAAGGTTAACAACTACCACACAATTTGAAATGTGGGAGGTATTTCTACAGATCACACACACACACACACACACGTACATACATATATATACATTTATCTTTGTGTGAATATATATATATATATATATATATTGGTTTGAATCAAGAAGAATTGCCGCTATCTGAGGGCACGTTGTAACAACGCAATGCAAAGATCCAATGTTTTTAATGCAACCGTAAATTACGTAATTAAAAAGTGGCTTTATCGGGCATTCATTTTTCTGTTGTTAAAAAGTGTGAATAATAATTTAATCTATGATCTCATACTTCTAAAATGGAGGAAGTGAAAGAACCAATTCAATATGTAATGTTGTAGGAGTTTAAGAATTGAAATAATTGTATGGAACAAGTAAGAAAATTTGTAGAGTTTATGACCAAGTAGTCATTACCGAACGCCAATTCCGAAACTGAATTTTGAAATTAAGAAATAACCCAGAAAATAATCCAGAAATGATCCATTAAGAAATTAACCCAAATCAGGACGCTCATCAGACCTCAAACAAGATGCTTTAATAGAATTGGTGGAACGCAAAAGTGCACTTGACCTAAACACATCCCAATCCACAATCTGCCGCCACGTGAAAAAGACAGGAAAACTGATTAAGTTTGTTATTAGGGTTCTTTTTACTATTTGTGAGAAAAATAAGTATGATCACAAATCCAGAGTGACAAGTCTTCTTTCAAGGAGGAGAAATGACCAGCTTTTCAAGAATATCATTGCAAGTGACGAAAAGGAATATTTTATGGCAATGTTCAACGCAAAATGCAGTGTATAAACAAGGATAGACCTTCGGAGCCCACCTCAAAGGCGGAGCCTCATGGAAGAAAAGTTACGCAGTGTGTATGGCTGGATCACAATGGGTTCATATATTTTGAGTTCTTAAACAGTAATCAGATACTCAATGCAAGCTTATACTCTCAACAATGTGGGTAGGAAAATCTCAGAAAACACACAGCAATCGTCAATAAGAGAAACGTTGTGGATATCTAGTTAAAGCAAGACCAATATCAGCAAGATCAGGTAAAAAAAAAAAATGTTGGATTTAAGTTGGTCTGTTCAACCCATTGCACCAAGTCATTTTTATTTATTCGTTTTTTATAAAATGCTCTGAGCGAGAAAAAAATTCTCAAAAAGACCAGGTGAAAAAGTTCGCGAAAAACTTCTTGAGCAGTAAACCAACTAAATGTTATTTGAAAGGAATTAGCTATCTACTCGATAAATGGCAAAAGGAGATTCAAAATAATAATGAGTATACTATTGATTGAAATTGATTCAGTGTTCGATTATTCGTGAATAAATTATATTTTACGAAAACAGAAATTATTTATGACTCAACCCAATATTTACACACACACACACACACACACACACACACACATACACACACACATATATATATATGATATTAAAATGAAAAGTTTTTTAATTGTACGTTTTAAGAAATCAGCATTACTTTCTTTTTTAAAAATCGAATTTTGAAAATATCAAAAATAAAAAATCAATATCGGGCGGCAGAATTGGATAGAACTTAAAATAAACTTACCCGTTATTGGCTGCCTCATTAAACCTAGTTTTATGCAACGTTTTTGTGGGAGTAGGAAAAAATTGCAATCTTCATATACGAGCAGTCTATAAATATGTATTTTTTCTCAAACCCCTTCCCCTCCTTGCCTAGTCGGCTGGGGATGTAGAATACACTGACTGCACCTCTGCAGAGGGGTATGACCCCCCCCAATGAATGTCCAGGATATTACACTAAACAATCTGATGGTGAGGTTCCAGTAATGCTGGGGCTTTGGGGAATGCGGAGCACCCCTTCATTGCCATTGCTCCCAGATCCATTTTTGCCCGGCGTGGTAGCACCTGATAGGGCCCTATCTATGGGTTAAATAGAACTAACGGCATACTTATGTTAAACTGAACTGTTTGAAATAGAAATGTCAATGACAATTAAACCGTACTTACATTTAAACAGCGTGTTTATGCTAAACTGAAACCGTACTTACATTTAAATTGCGTGCTTAAGCTAAACTGATTTATTTGAAATGGAACTGTTTTTGACATTGAAACTGTATTTACACTAAACTGATTTGTTTAATATAGAACTGTTTTGACATTCAACTGTGTGTAAACAAAATCTGTACATATACTAAACTGAATTAGGTGAATTAGAACTATTTGAATAAAATGAATAGTTTGAAATAGACATGTTTTTGACAATTAAACTGTGTACTCATGCTAAACTGAATTGTTTGAAATATAACTGATTATTTACATAAAAATGGATTTGGCGTTAAATAACCTACAAAGGTTGATATGCCATAAAATCCCAACCAAACACCACACCTCCACCTCTTTCTCTATTTCTTTCGATCAGCTCACTAAAATTATTTCCACTTTTATACGATCAAAAATCTCTAATGAAACTTCATACATTTGACTCTTGAACCGTTTCCTTCCTCCTACAACACCTTTATTCTCTCTGTCATTTTATCCTGTTCCTCATTTTCTTAAATGTAGAAAAATTCAGAAGTTTTGCCTGGAGAAATTCTTGGAATAAAGAATGAAATATCGTGGATACTATTAAACGTATAGAAGTGTTTGATTTATACAACCTTCCACATATTTCTATCATACTGTCAGATTCATTACAATCTGTCATTTCAAAAGACACACACATAAACACATCGATAGAAATGAGGATAAATCGATGATATTTTTAAACACATTTCTTATAGTAAACTAAAACCACATTAAAATTTAATGCTTTTCTTTCAAAATTCAAAACATCGGCATTGATGATCATCCATTAACAAAAACAAAGTTTAGAAAATGAAGTCGTCTGTTGATTTATTTTTAATATTAAAGCCGCAAATTTTGGATGAGCTGATATCAGAATACTGCTCCGTTTGTTTTGTAAATTCTCCATATAATATTCTTCAGGTTTTGATTTTAGAGTTTTTCTTTCTATTAGATCAGATGCATTACCAAGGCTTGAAAGCATAGTCTTTCCTACTGCTTAACCAAAAACTACTGTGTGAAGATATGCCTTTCTGAAGGCATTAGTGTTAACTATGTTAATTTTCTTTGCCTATAACTGTTATCTCTATTATTACTCCTAATATTATTATGAAAGAGTTTAATCAGGAGAAGAAAAACTCTTAATTCAAATTCCTTACCTTTTTCTCCTATCTATGGATAAATAGTAGGGTAGATTGAGATCTTTAGATTTGGTAAGGTAACCGATATTGGAGAAGGACAAATCTGAGTTCGAACCAGCTGTATTTTGCTCAAAAATTGATTTTATTTCGCATCCAGCCCGTAGTGGAGTGATTGGATATATAGTAACTAACACGTCAGCAAGCGCGATAAAGTAAGACCATTATCCTTTACGTCTTACAGACCTTGAGAAAGTCTTCAGTCCAGCAATAGACTCAGGAAAAGGTTAGTGGGGTAATATGGGATGGAAGTTTTTTGAAAATGGTAATACAAACCTTAAACCTCAAATCCTTCAGCCCTTTCTTCAATGATCATGGTATTTACGCAAAATCGTTTATCGTTTTCAGGAGTTATATCGACCTCATTTCTAATTGATTCTTCAATATTTGGGGTCGTCTTAAATGAAATATCACAGAAGTTTTGCTTTATGCTTATTGGTCTTCATTGGAGCAGAATATAATTTAATTCATCACCTAACTGGGACACAATTGCTAATAACGTCACCGTTTATAATAACCACAGTGAAAATTAACTGAGACCAATAAACAAACACATGAAAAATTAATGAATATATTTTATCGTTCACATATCTCATTAAAGTAGCAACGTTTACTCAGAAAAAAAAAGAGATTTTTAAAGTGAATACGAAAAAGGAAGGGTGAATAACTTTCCACAGTGAAAGGGACAAAAATCGTATCGGCGTCAATGATGTCAGCCATCTTCTCACCCCCCCTTTTCTTTGGTTGAAACAAGCAAATAACTAATTGGTAATCAATAATACGAATTTATTCCCTTGTCTAGTTATCCGCTTGGTCAGTTTATGCAATCATGGCTTTCATCCAGTTTATGACCAATGAAAGAGCCTTGTATTTTTTTTTTTTGTTGTTGTAAAGCTCATTGCGCCTCATTTGGGAATCTGATTGGTATTCCTCTTTCTCATCCTCCCGGCTCCATCAACATCACAGAATTTTTAACTATTCTATCTTCCCCCCCCTTTTTTTCTTTTCTCAATACTTTCCTTTTCGTCATGTTCCCAACTGTCTCTTTTTCCTTTTCTTTTTCTTCAATCATAGTATTTTCCCCGTCTTCTGTTACACTCTTTCTCTTTTTAGAGTTCTGCCATTCCCGTTTCTCGCAGCCAACCCACAAAATTCATATTCATCATCCCACGGATAATTCTGACCTTTTATTATGGAGAGGAAACATCAACTAGCGTCGATTTCCCTGTGGAGCAATCGTGGGCTGCACAATATAGCGGGCACCTGTCGACGTTGGTTTAGCTCACTTGACTGAGGCGGCTAAATGCACTAAATATCAGAATTAAAGAAAACATTTTAAACAGTATTAAAGAAAAGCATGTATATTATTATTTTTCTTCGTTGATAAATTGTAATTATTCTATTTCAACAACTGGCTTTATTCATGTCTATTTGAAAAAGGTTTTAAATCTATATTAAACTATTAAAAATTAAATAAATACACTCATAATATTAGATTTATTTTATTATAAAAACAAAATTTAAAAAATTGATAAGTTAATTTTTAAACACATTAAATCTTGCTGAATTATGTACAGCTGAATTCAGTCTTTTTATTTATCCTTTTATTACAATAAATCATATAATATCAATCACTATTCCTAAGGAAATCCCTGTTTAATGTTATATCTAGAACACTCGTTAGGGGACTCATGCCCCTCTGTAGAGATGCAGTCGATGTATTCTACAACTCCAGCCGACTGGGCCAAAATAAAACCTTGGTTAGTTGGTTTTGTATGTGAACTGTAATTGAATAAGTTAACGTTAATCTTTTTTAAGCAATCATATGATTTCAGTAAAGATTCCTTTTTAGCACCCTATCGTCGGGGCTTCAAATACCCTGATTGTATCCATTGCAATGGTGAAAGACTCATCAAAAAGGAGTATCCTGGATATGATACTAACCAGCACCTGGTAGTAAGGCTCCACTTCTTGAACTCTTAGGAGTATAGAGTACCCCTTCATTACCATTACACCCAGGTCGATTCTAACCTAAAATAATAGTAATTATTTGGGTCCTATGAGTCAAATAGATCTGTTTGAAAATTATTCGTACTCGATAAGAATACTTGTAGCCAAGTAACTCTGTGAAAATTATAGGTATTAGATAGGAATACTTGATATCATATTGGTGGATTCCCCGTGGCGTAGTGGGTAAAATGCTTACCTGCGACTTTGTAGTTCGAGTTTGAACTCCAGTCGGGCTAATACGTTCACTTTCAGATTAATACCCTAGGGAAAAGTATGAACCCTTTATCCCCTACTATGGGTTAAATCGTACTACTACCGTTCCACTAGAAGGATGGATTCGGCATTATATAACCCACGTAGGTTGATATGCCATTAAACAAAGAAACCAAACAGAACCAAATCAAACCTTGATGTTATCTATCAGAATGCAAAAATGTCTTAAGAAAAAACAACACAAATATGTAAATATGAACATACAATATACGCGATTCCTTAACATCTTGGCATAAAATAACCCTTGACGAGTTTACAGCCCGGAAAAATCAATGAATAGATCAGTCAATATCCCTATTTAATTACAATCATTTGTAAACAATTATAGCTTAAAGCAAATGTTCTTAAAGCAAGTAATTTTTACACTCTCATATGATTCTAAATAACTTTCTTTTTCATAAAGATTTAACAATCATTATATTCAATTAAACTATTCCTATTCTAATATAAATAATGTACAAACCTTCTCATGATCTTGAGTAATTATTTCAATCTAAAAATAAAGTTGCCCACAATTATATGGTTTCAAGTATTCTTGGCATATTAATAATCTGCAAGGCATTAGCTGTAGTTCACAATCATTTTAAACGAGTAAACACCCCATAATTAGTTACAATGCAAATATCTTAAAAGCCAAAATATTTATGTAATCCAAAATCATTTTAAACATTATACCAAACAGATTTACTCATGGAAATTTAACAGGTACTTTCACATGGAGTCAGAGTAAACTTGGGAATAATGGCAACGAATAGGTGACTCTTTGCTCTACAAAACTGGGACATCACCACCAGATGTCGTTTATTGCCATACACAAGACACATTTCAAAATAATGCTTTACGTAATATATAAGGACAATATCGAAACGAGAGCTTTAATCATTTAAATTTAAACGCAGATGAGTGCGCATCTGAGCGACTTATATAATAAAATGATGATGTCCAGACGTTTAGACGTCTAGCCCTTATTGATTTTTCATTATTACAAACAGCAAAGTCAATTTTTGATACCTTTTGATCAACTTCTTTTTCTTTTTAGAAATATGGTGTTGTTCAAGCTAAACTAAGCTCAGATCAATTTTTTTTCCTAAATTGAAAACTCATCTTAAGAGCACAAAAATTAATCTATGGTTTGGAAACGTTAAAAGAAATATGACAGCAAAGCTGCATATCTTATATAAATACAAGAATTTCAGAGGTTTTTCGACCAGTGGAAAACTCATTGGAATAAAAGTGTTAAATACTAAAGGGACTGTTTTGAGCCAAATTAATGTTTCATTCATTCTCCATTTCTGTCTTCAAAAATACAGCTCTGGTTTCGATGTTTTTTGAATTGACATTGTTTCTATTATAAGGATGAGAAATTTAGACTAGATAACACGATATATTTTCTTTCTTTCTTTCTTTCTTTCTTTCTTTCTTTTATTTGTTCATTCGTTTGTCATTTCTTTCGTCTTTATGCACTCTTTTTCTTTCTTTTAGTTTTTCTTCTATTTCTATCTTTATTATATTTTTCCTCTTTTCGTTCGGTTATTCGTTGCTTATTTTTTCTTCATGCTAACTTTTCTTTCTTTCTTTCTTTCTTTCTTTCTTTCTTTCATCGAATGTTTTTCATACCTTTCTTTTCTTGTTGTTCTTTCTTTCTTTCTTTCTTTTTCATTCCTCCTTTTTCTTTTTACTTTCTCTTTTCTCTCATTATTTTTCTTTATTTCTTTTTTATTCCATTCACTCTTTCATTCATTCATTCATTCATTCGTTCGTTCATACGTCGTTTATTTTTTTACTTATGCTTTTCTTTTTTCTTTTCTTTTCTGCTTCTTTTTCGTGTTGCTATTTCTTTCTTTCTTTCTTTCTTTCTTCAGTGTTACTGTAAAAAAATTGTAAATTACTGTAAAATGTAAATATTGCAATGTTTTTTGATTGTTTTCTTTGTTTAATGGCATATCAACTTTTGTAGGTTATTTAATGCCAAAGCCATTCTTCGCGGAAAATAACAGTGGTACTATTTAACCCATAGCTGGGAGGATAAGGGGGTTTATACCTTTCCCAAAAGTATTTGTTTGAAAGTGAATGCAATAGCGCGACTGAAGTTCGAACTCGCTTGCTACGATTCCGCCACCCATTGCTTTAACCATTATTGGACACCCCCTTGCAATATTTTTTAATGAATTAATGATTCACAAAGGCATTCATTACATTACATAATCATTACATTACATAATGCTATAATAACTTTTTGTTGCATAACATGGAAGTACATCTATAATTGGAAAATATCCTTAAAGACTAGAATGTAAAATCTTGCAATTATAGTGAGGACTTAACAAACTATCAGTTTTTATATACACCGTTATTTTTGGCTACACGGGTACACTAGTTACTCATAATCTAAAAATGAGAGAAAGTACTAAATAACCAAACAATGGCCGACAGTATTCGCGAATCTAATTGCTATCTATAATATGGAGAGTGAAGCGTGTCCATTATGTCAAAATATGTGTGCAAACATGTTAGAAATAAAGATAGAAAAATACAAACACACGAACAGGAAGAAGAGAATGTTTAGCAAGCCGAGTTGTCTGATGTTGCACTCGAGAAACAAGAAGGTGTAAAAACAAAAATACTCTTTTATTGGGCCTATCTAAAGACTAATTAATCACTGTAAACATGTGCTGAGGATATCGTATGCAAGTCAAACATCGGAGTATACAAAAAGCAGATAACGAAAAGGAAATGATTACACAATGAAAATTATGATGAAAAAACTTTAAACAAGAAGTAAAATAACGAGAGAAATAAATTGTGCGCAAATACATTCTGAGAAAAAAAAAACGACACAGAAAAAAAAAAACAAGAAAAAAACGCGGGAAATAAAAGAAAATACGCGGGAAAGAAAAGATAAAACGCGGGAAAGAAAAGAAAAAGCGACAACAAAAAAAAATGAAGAAAATGTTGGCAAATATCTGCGAAAGAACTGGAGACGGGTTTAGTTTGTTGATTGTTGCTGCAAATTGTAAACTTCAGTGTGGATTTGCATACCGGCAATACATGTATGTAAATGCAACTGTTTTGTCTGGATTGGCACATTTTTTGTTGCAATGGTTATCTATGAAAAGATTCAGTTGCATTTGTTGTATTGAAAAACGCCTCACTCGAGACGTCAAAGAAAAAGATTATATTTTGGAATTAACAGCGGTAACGGCTATTTCGACTCAAATGTATGTTTATTGGGCATTGATCTAATTGATTGATTGATTGATTTCAACAGCATCTCAACTCGTCTAGGGTTATTTTATACCTTTAAGTTTGGAAATCGTATTCATTGATATATTTTTATATAGTTGTTACTTAAGAGGGATTTTTTTTCACACGGTCCTATCAAATTTTTAAACACATCTATTTCATCAATAGCTGTGACCCGATCAGGTGCTTACATTTCAGGTCATCATAAAGGCAATGAGGGGATACTCTACGGCCTCCAAAGCTCAAGAACTGGAGCCTCACCATTAGATTCAGTTTAGTGTTTTACTCTGGACACGCATTGATCTTAGACTAATATCAATTCTTTTCGAAAGTTATAAATTTCATGATTATTTGGTATGAACAAAAATAAAAACGAAAAAATACGCACTTTTTTCGACGCCTAAAAATGCTAATTTTCAAACATTCCAAAAATATTGGATAATAAGCGGATTTTAATTTTTCAAATTCTATAACTATTTAAAAACAAACGAAGTTTATCTTAAAAACTTTTAACTCAAAATTTGGCAGTCAACTTTTTTTTTCTTTTATCACCCCCCCCACTTACAGAATTTTAATCTTTCTTTAAGTTAAGGAAATAGTTTCCATTCTTTTAAAGATAATTCAGTGAATAAATACGTTTTGTTTATCTTTAAAATTGTGATTGGTCTTAAACGGAAGCCTTACCTTTGGAACTTTAAAAACAAGCAAATTAAAGTAAATTTTGCTTTTGTCAAGGCAACTTTTCACTTATTTGTTTTTTACATTTTTATTAGAAAGGTGGTCCATGAAAAACAATAAAACGAAATATTATCACGTTAATATTTTTATAGAGACCTTTTCTAATTTGACAATTACATTTTAAGATTCTTTCAGTCTAAGTAAGGGACGAATTTCTTAATTTAAACATAAACATGTTGAATAAATATGATTAAAATGAAGAATATCTATTTGCTGTAATTATCTTTTATAACACCCTGTCGATGTGGTTTAGAATACACAGACAGTATCCCCTGCATTGCGGTAAGACTCATATTCTCACAAAAAAGGTGTCTAGGATATGATGTTAAACTGAATCTGATGGGGAGGCTCCAGTTCTTGAGAGCTAGGGAGTGGGGAGTATCTCTTCTTTTCAATTACTCCCAGGTCCACTCTGATCTGGAGGAGTGGTACCTTTTAGGGTTCCATCTATGAGGAAAATAGAAAAATTTAATCATTTTCTATACTTGAAACCTTTTAGCAGTGCGCAAACAAATGCCTGATGTTAAATTGAATTATTAGTATCTTATAACAATGCTTGAAACAATTTCACTTTCAAAAAGGAATAAATAATGTTAAATAGAATTAATAGTGTTGAATAGCAATACTTGAAACCATTCATTCGTGTTAGTAGGTACTACTTGAAACCATTTAACTGTGCACAATTAAATGAGCTCTGGCTCGTTTAAAAATTGTTACCAACAATCTATTAGTTTACAAATCATGTGGATTTAATAGATGTGTATAAAGAGGATTTGGCATTAAGTAAGCGAAAAGAATTGACATACCGTAAACACAATCAACCAAGCCACCAAAACAACCAATATAAAACATTTCTTTCCAAAATCTTACGTCAGTGTTTACTGCAAAACCTTCCGTGCCAAAAAAATTAGGCCAAATGTTTACCATCTTTGATAATGGGTCCCTGTATTCTGATAGTACTCTCGGGTTAAATATACGAAGTTATATATATATATATATATATATATATATATATATATATATATATATATATATATATATATGTGTGTGTGTGTGTGTGTGTGTGTGCGTGTGTGTGCGTGTGTGTGTGTGTGATATATATATATATATATATATATATATATATAGGTTAACCCCAAATAAAAAACAGAAGCCATATATTTTTTACTGAAATTTAAAAATTTAATTCTAGCCTTTTCTTTTTTTTCAGGATATGAAGTAGATTCTGTGCATGAAAAAATTGGGACCATAGTATTCACCAACATGTCCTGGTCTACCAAGGAAAAGAATTAAAATTATTTTGATTTATTTTTGAAGAAGTAATAAAAAGTTTTATGATTTTTTGTTTTTTTTGGGGGGTCACCCTATATATATATATATATATATATATGATTGATTGATTGATGGAGAATCCCTCGTTAAACTGACAGTAACGTAAAGAAGGTATGGTCACATTTAAATTCCTTGCACGATTCCCAATAGATCACTTTGCCCACCCAATCGTGTCTAGTCTTATCTTTTTCTATGCTAATTTGCAGCATTCGCTTATAATGTGATTGATCCTTTCGTCTCAATTACCACATAATCGACATTTGCTGTTTTGTTGCGTCTTATCTATTCTCGCTTTGATATGACT
The DNA here is from genome assembly GCA_963585895.1 of Sepioteuthis lessoniana. NCBI lineage: Eukaryota > Metazoa > Mollusca > Cephalopoda > Myopsida > Loliginidae > Sepioteuthis > Sepioteuthis lessoniana. The sequence continues at coordinate 75,494,791 of OY757906.1, read as the reverse complement.
GGTTCTTATAGCGTTGTTTTGTGCAGCTATTAGGTGAGAGTCAGTTTCTCTTTTAAGGTTTCCTTTTCTTAGCCTCGTCCCTGTTTTCTCGTGTGAGATGTTGCTTATTAGTCGCTTAAAACGTCCATACAGTTGTTTTTCTTCCCATTTTTGTTTTATGGTTATTGCCGTTCTGTTGGTCCTCATGTTGTCAATAACGTTTCTGGTGGCTGGATTGTTATTTCACTCCTTACGAGTGTTTCACACCAGCATTAGTTGGTGGTATTTCACCGAAATATGAGTAACAGTAAGTATCCTCTGGTCTCCTGTACTTTTCTGAGTATTCCAGCTGATCTGACCCATGCTGTAGTCTGGATGCTTCCGATTCTTCCTCTGATTTCCAGTTCCTCCAGTAATTTCCTAAGCCTCTGTCGACCGTTCTAAGTGCACCAACTACAACTGGTATCACCGTCAACCGCATATTCCAGTTTTTCAGTTCTCTGGCAAGATCCAAATATTTGTCTATCTTTTTGCTTTCTTTCATTGTCACTCTGTTGTCCACTGGGACGGCAAAATCCATTAAATTACAATTTTTTAAAAATTTTTAATCAACACTAGGTCTGGCCTTCTGACCGAGATTAGAAGATCTGTTTGTATCTTAAAATTCCAGGTAGTTTTATGCATCTCATTCTCTAGAAAAGATTCTAGTTTGTGCATATACCATTTGGTAATTTAATCAAAACTCAATCTTTTACACAGTTTTCAGTGGATCACCAAGTCGTGTCAACCCAGCTTGAACTGGTGGTTTTTCACAGAATTCTAAGTTCCCGCGGTTTCTTTTCCAAGCTTTTTGTGACTGTTCCAAGGACACCGACAACAATTGGTAACACCGTCACCTTCGTCTTCCACAGCTTCTTCAACTCACTTGCAAGATCCAAGTATTTGTTTGTATTTTCCTTTTCTTTTATTTTCAATACGTGGTCCGTTGGAACGGACAAATCCACCAAAACAAAAATTATTTTCTTCTTGTTTATTAAGACTAGGTTTCGCCTTCTTCTTGATCTTAACATTATTATTATTATTGTTATTATTATTATTATTAGATGTAGTAGTAGTAGTTGTAGTAGTAGTATCTGAGCCTATCTAAAATTAAAATCTACATAATTTAAAGATTTTTTAATATACGACCAAAATTTTCTTTTTTAATCGTTTTTAGTTATCAGTTACCAGGCCATTGAACTTATGAATGGAGTGTTCGCCAATAGTCCGGGAGACCGAGGTTCAATCCCTGTCCGAGTCATACCAAAGACTCAAAAAATGGTGCTTGATGCCACCTTGCTGAGCTCTCAGCACTAAAAGGTTAGGATCAATGGTAAAGTGGTGCAATCCAGGAAATGGGGTAGCACCCTCTGCTACACCTCGGTGTAGTAGCTATTGAAAAGGGAGCCTTCGGGTCACCCTTGACTAAGGTTGCCAATTTTACTTTACTATAGTTATCAGTATTTACCACGCTTAGTAAGACTGCTTAGTAGGGCATCTAGTGAAGGAATAGTTTCTTGCTTTGAAACTCAGTATTTGAATCTCTTTTCATAAGGCTCGAACACGGACATTTATCAGAAGTTTAAAATATCCATCTCTCTCAGACATTGTCACTTCAATTATCAGATGATATCAAATTTACCGTTTACTGCTATAACAGACAACTTATAAAAATATAAAATACTAGTCGACCAACCAGTTGAATTCCTTTTGTAAAAAAAATCCATGGTGATATTTATGCTTCGATTTTAGGAGAATTTTAATTAGCATTTTCATTTTTACTGCTATTATATCGTGAATTTGTTTGTTTGGTTGGTTGGTTGGTTGGTTTGATTTTTATGGCATATCAACCAATTTAGGTTATTTAATGCCAAATCCTATTGATACATCTACATTAAATATATGATTTCTTCACACATTTTGTTGAAATTTTTTTTAACGAGCCTGTGCTCATTTGTTTGTACACAGTTAAATGGTTTCACGTATTTCTATGAAATAGTAACAATTTAACATCAGTCATTTGCTTGCACACATTTAAATAGATATACATGATATATAAGAGATTATTTTGTTGGTAACTTCATTTTTAAATACGACACAACTAATTTGTTTTCACACTAGTATTGCTATTATTTCTACGCAGTTAAATGGTTTCAGTTATTGTCATCTAACACTTATAATTCTATTCAATATTAATCATTTGTTTCCACACAAGAAGAGTTTACAAGTATTGCTATTTAACACTAATTATTTCTATTCAACACGATTCATTCGTTTGGACACCGTTACATGTTCCCAAGTAGAGCTTTATATCACTAACAATTCAATTACGTGGTGTATTCAATAAGTTTCCAGACATTTTTTGTACAGGCATTTAAAATTGTCGTAGACTCTTGAAACTTCACTATGTTATTGCTATACATCCTATGAGATGACAGACCAATCTTTGTGATTTCAGGTTCAAATGAATTGGAATACACCCTACTAAAGCTTTCTTGTCACAGCTGGTGAATTTCAAAAATGTAATCTGGACTTTAGAAGAACGATATGCAATAAAATTCTGTTTCAAACTTGGAAAAAATGCCGCCACAGAAACGTCAATCTGAACCCTTTATTTAAACCACAAGGGTCAACTGTTCCAATTCTGTTTACCATGACCAGGTACAAGCATTAAGTTAGAGTAAGTATTCCTTGTTATTCTTACCTGTTGTTGGGATCGAACCTGCAACCTCCAGATGATTTCACCCATAAGCACCTTTCAACCAAATAAATAAGGCGTCATGGTTAACAGAATTGGAACAGTCTATCTTACTAAATGGTTCAGTTCGAGATTTTGTGTGGACTCTCGAGTTCAACATGAAATACCTGAAAAAGGCCGAAGGATATATCGGCCGAAACGTCCTGATTATAACAATAACGATGAGGTCAGTAGACCGAATATTCTAAGTAATAATAAGAATCAGTCATTTGTTTACGCAGAGTTAAATGATCAAACAATTCTATTTCTAAGAATTCAATTTAGCACAAGTCATTTGTTTGCACACAGTTTAAATGTCAAACTACTTGACCCATAACTAGGACCCTCTCATGTGCTACCACTCCGGTTCAGTGTGGTGTAAACCTTATGGCATTAAAGGGGTAATCAGCATTCTCCAAAACTCCAGCATTACTGAAGTCTCACCATCAGATTGATTATTGACATACCAGGACACTCATGAGGAGTGTTTCTTTCCTCTCGACAAAAGTGCAGTCAGCATATTCAAACAAACACACACGCGCATATATATATATATATATATATATATATATATATATATATATATATATATATATGCGCGTATGTGTTTGAATATATCGACTGCACTTATATATATATATATATATATATATATATATATATATATATATATATATATATATATATATATATATATTATAAGAGTGTTGGTTGTCACTAAATGACTTTGTGGGTAAGTGTCGAACCATGATGATCGTTGTTTTGCAAAAAAACTCCATTAAACCCAGGGTCGCAGTCTATATTCCATGAATTATATATATATATATATATATATATATATATATATATATATAATGATACTTGATGCGTCCTTGCATAACACTCAGCATTATAAGATATGAAGGAAGGCCAAATGGAGCAATCTAGGGAAAGGAGTAACACCCTCCCCTACATTTCGGTGTTGTTGCTATTAAAAAAGGAACCTTCGGGTCACCCTCAACTACGGTCGGCTAACTAATATATATATATATATATATATATATATATATATATATATATATATATATATATACAATCTTTTATTGGCGCTGACATTACGAGGTACACTGAATCTCTCTTACTATGTCCTTATCATACATCGCTTCCAGTGTCCGCACCAAGCTGATGTATGTAAGATATTGCCAGTAGGCCCACACTGGCGCATCCATTTGCAAAATTCCATAGGAGAACGTCGTTAATTAGTTCGTTCTTTCCTAACCAACGGTGCTCTGCATGTCTTGATCGTCTTACTGAGTGAGATTGGGGATGGGTGGCCGAACAGCTGCAGTTTTGTGGGAATGAGAATTTTGACGACACATCGATGCGATTTTCTAAACTGTCTCTCATTACATAGAATATTAGCTCTGCACTGTTTACATACAAAGTGATTTAGAAGAAATATTTTAATTGTCGATTAAGACACATCACTTGAATCTTTTTAAATATATTGCATTGTAAGGAAATACAAATAAAAATTAGGTCGAATATTAACTTTTCGCTTCAATAAAGTTTAAACGAAAGAATTTAACATATTTTTTTGTAAAGTCAATTGAAATTTATGAAATTCGATGTAGATTTTTCACATGTCATAGTCGAAAGAAATAATATCAATTTTCTATGTTAGATAAAATTTTTACATAAAAATAGAAAAAAAAAATAACAATATGAACGGATCTTTGCTCGTTACACGTGGTCATATCTCTCCAAGATGCCAGAGGCATATTTTGTACCAAATTATTATTTTTTCGACTCTTTATTCTTATCTTTCGAATGAAAATTGAGAAAATATTGACATGCCAGTCTGTCAATATATCTTTCCGTAGGTGGAGTTGAACAAGCATTATCAACAGGGAAACATGAAAAGATGAACTTTACATTTTAAATAGCTCAAGGGTTGACAACCAGATCGGAGGTGAAATTGAATGCACAGTCGAAAGAACGAAGAGGTATGGCACGAACACAAATATTTTTTTCTTCTTCTTTCATTCGTTCATTCTTTCACAAACGTATCTTTCAATGTTGCCATCTTTACTTAACCTTTGCCCCTAGTGTCAAAGATTTGAGTAAAAGGTGCAATCATCGACGCTATTATTGATCAAATGTTTCGAAACAGCTTTGGTCACAGTGCAAGGTGTCATTATATTTGACATATGTCAATAGTTCTGCTGTCTTGAGTGTGAAACGGTCGAAGAACGAAAGGCAAAAATAAGTGAATAAGCTTCAGTGAAGAAAAGGCAATAATACTTGGCTTATGGTTGAACTTAGCAATGCCTGCGGCGTTCGTTGCCTGGGGTATGTTTTCGAGAAATCGGATCCTCGAGGCAATATTAAAAAGAAAGAACAAAAATTTTTTAAATAAATTTAGGGCTTTGATTTTTTTTTTTTTTTCACCACAGTCCAAAAGTAACTGATACTTCTTCTTCGAATGAAACTGCCAGTGTCAATTTATATATTTCCAGCCGCAGGTTATAATGGTGGAGAGGGCGTATGTTTCTAACTATAGTACGTAAATATTTTCCCAAAAAAGAACAATCAAGAAAAATCATTAGAAAAAATACATACAGAAAAAATAAGATCAATTTTTTAAAGTAATGTTTGAGAAAAGATAAATATCCCAAAATATGCCGTTTAAAACAAGAAATTTGAGAAATTAAAACAGGTTTGATGACTAAAAAATAACATTCAAAGCAGATCCCACAAAATGATCATTGAGTTGAAAATTGAACAAGAAATTGCTTTATTCATTTAAATAAAATACTAGCCAATCAATTGAACTGTTAGATCACCGTTTTAATAGCAATATATATATATATATATATATATATATATATATATATATATATATTTTCATCAACAGGTAGACTGTTTCGTGGTATCAAAACTCATCAATGTGGCTAGAAACGTGAGATGCTTCAAGCAGGGATCGAAACTTTTCGCTTGTTGGATGTCTTACTGCAGAACCATCAGCAACCTCAGTGAAAGCGAAGAAATTTAACGCATAAGTATTATTTTCCTTTGTTCACTCACACACACACACACACACACATATATATATATATATATATATATTGAATGACTAATTCTGAACTAGCTGTATGCTCCCTAACTACTGAACAAGCAAAATACTATTTGGTTTGCAAACGAGCTATGCCAAAACCTAGATTACCTAAGTTTAAATGAGATAGCAAAACATAAACAATTGCACATAACGGACATTTTCGGCACAGAAATATTTTTCAGTTAACTCCGACATTTCGTAAAAGATCTTTTCGAATATGCCACCTCAGTCGTCTGATAGTACCTTTGAGTTTTATATGTGAATTCATATATATATATATATATATATATATATATATATATATATATGATTCTGATATGTAATGAGAATTTTCATGCCATATAGATAGATGAGATTGTCAAAATTGTCTCTCATTAAAAAGAATATAAGTATTGCACTGTTCAGATATAAAGTGATTTAAAAGTATAATTTTGACAATAGATTAAAAATGGTGTCTATCCTTTTAAATATATTTTATTCAAGTTAAACTCCGTAATTAAGTAGAATATTAATCATTTGTCTGATTTTTTTTCATCACTTTTTGCGGAATTTGAGGAGCTTTTACAATTTGCAAACAATATTTCTAATTAGTCATACACATTTGAACTGAATAAATAGTATGCATTTATCCAACCCTCTGCCCCTGTTACAGACAGGATGCGACACAAGGTGAATTTTTAAGCGGAGTTATGCTGGTTTGAATTGAGATTTTACCGTCTTCTAGACTGGTTGCCTTACCAAGGCTACAGAACCCAGTCTGATATACTATTTTCCTATATTGAGAGGGTTAACAGCAAACTTAGGTAACGGATTCACTTTCCTACGACGATAAACGTTACGCTAAGCGCCCCTAATGCATTTCATGCAAACATTTGTAGAGTAATATGAATGCAATACAATTACCTCGATTTTGTAATGAAGAAGAATTAGTGCAATTTGGTAAGCATTCTATAGAATTTATCCGGGTCTGTCGGGTGTCAGTAGAACTGTAATAATAACTACTTAGAAAATTTTTGGTTAAGTTTTCTACCATTGGATGCATTTCAAATAAATCCCCAACCCGAAAATCAGTTACATCTCAAGCAACAGCTCTCGTATTGATTGACTGATTGATTTTAACGGCATGTCTACACGTCAAGGGTTATTTTATGCCTCGAGGAAAGGAAACTGCGCAGTGTACATTTGCATTAACATTTTTTGGGTCGTTTTTCAAGAGATTGGCAACGGTTATATGATGTCAGTTATTCCTAACCGGAATAATTTTTAAACAGATCGATTTGACGAGGTTCTCTACTCTACCCAGAGCTTCAGAACTAAAGTCTCTTCACCAGATGCCGTTTAGTATCATACTCACGACACCCGCTTTTAGGAGGGATTGTTCTTAGCTTCTGTAGGGGATACAGTCTGCGTATTCTAAGCCCTGCCAACAGGAGGATCAGTCCTCTTAAGGTTTCGCTGAACATTGTGTATATTTGTGTGTAAATATACGTGTCTATGCGGTAAGTCTGACTTCCATATGACCGATGGCTAAGCGATAGTCGTCAACGACTTTGTCAGTCCTGTGTTGATGTCTTTCTCGGTTGATGAGACACTGCTTCCTAGGTAGGTGAACTTGTCCACTAGTTTCAAAGACCTGCCCCTTAGTGTGGAGATGTCGCCTCTTTGATTAAAGCACATGTATTCCGTCTTGTCTATGTTGAAATGGAGGCCTATGCCACCAGCTGCTCGTTCCAGACTATGTAACAGAGATTTGGCTTGGGCGGGTGTATTTGCCAGAGGCGCTATGTCATCGGTGTAGTTCGCGTCCATAATTGTTTGTGCAGGATATATTCTGCTTCTGTCCTTTGCCAGCTTGAAATTGTTTTCTTTCACAAAATCTATAAACGCTCTAACCACGTAGTCTAGGTAGATGATAAACAGGTATGAGGCTAATGTGTCTCCTTGTAACACACCTGTCGAAGTAATCTGTGTCTCCATCCGGTGAGCTGACTTTTACTTTCGTGTTTTTATATAGCATCATTATGGCTGCGACGGTTTCTATGAGTAGGCCGTAGGCGAAAAGTATTTGCTCCATCTTCCCTCTGTGTATGAAGTCAAATGCCTTGGAGAAGTCGACGAATAATATTGTTGCCTCAAGGTTTTTTGTCCGTACACCTTCTAGAATTCAACGAATAGTCAAATTTTGTGATGTCGTGGATCGATTTCTCTGAAAGCCATTTTGGTTCTTCCTAAGTATTTTCTCAATTTTGGGGTTCTATTCCGTTGCATAGTAGAGCATTGTAGATCTTGGCCACCCGGGATGTAAGTGTTATACCTCGGTAGTTCTTGGCTATTCCGAGGTCACCCTTCTAAGGGAATGGGAGGATGCATCCCTTTGTCTATCTGTCGATCGTGTTTTGTTTATATACGGCATTACAGTGTTGTAGCAGTATGTCGTCGAATTCCATACTTTTGGGGGTATTTCATAAAGCCCTGATGCTTTCCTATTTTTAATTTTTCTTAGTACTGAGTTGAGTTCTTCTAGCGTAGTTTGATATCAAGTTAATTACAAATAATTTTCGTGATTGGTTCATGCGTAACTTTCGGAGGTTTACCGAGTGAATTATCGAAATGATGTTTCCACAGGTTAATTTGTTCTTCTTGGCTGGTAGCTTTCAGTTTAGCTTTCGCAGCACTCTTCCTTCTGCTCACTTCGTTTACCGTCTGCCATTCTATTCTACATTATCTATCTTCAACCGAGTCTCTAATCTTATTGATCTGATTTTGTATGTATTCTACTTGTTATTTTAGGTATACGTTAGTTAATTCATTTTGTGCCTTCTTAAGTTTCTGAGCATTGATATTGGTTGAGTTCCCCCTATTGCATAGGGAAGCGGTTTTTTACGTCTGCACACTCTTTTCTAACCGTTAATGTCTCTCATAGGACTCTCGGCTTAGCTCTTTGTTTAGTATATATGCATTCAGCTGCTGCTTCTAAATGGGCATTAACGAAGGTCTCATATTCGTCATTCGGAGTAGGTGTTTCTGAAATCTCCTGAAGTGCATCGAATTTGTTTCTTAGTGTTTACGCATAGTTATCTCTGATATCCCAATTGTTGAGCAGGGGCCAGTCATAGAGTACGGTTGTTGTTCGGGCCGCATTCCTTTGTAGGCTCAGTCGTATCTTTGCCGTGATAATTCGGTGATCGGACAATACACCCTCGAAAGATGAATATGCCACACAATTCAATGCGCTATTATTCCATTTCTTATTTATGAGGATGTAGTCTAGCTGTGCTTTAGTATTGTTTGCGTGGGTGTAGGTCCATAGTTTTCCCTTTCTTTTCTGAAATTTAGTATTGAGTCTTGTTAATCTATTTTCTAGCGTGAAGTCTGTTATATGTTCCCCATTTCTGTTCGACGAGTTGTACAAGCTGAATTTGTTGCTTACGTTTTTACCAATTTGGACATTCATGTCTCCACCGATGACGAGAACGTTGCGTTTCGGAATGCTACAAACAAGGGAGGATAGCTCGTTATAAAAGGCGATGAGATCCGTTTCTTTACTAACATTGGTAGGGCTGTAGCAGGAGATGATTTTTTTGCGCTGGAGTTGCCATAAAACGTAGCTACCACCATCCTAAGTTGCATTTTCTCGATGCTATTTAGTAATTTTAGGGCCCTTGGTCCTATAAGCATACCTATACATCCTATTTTGGTGGTGACAGAATTTTTTCATGCAGATGCCGAGACAAACGTCCATCTATTACCGGTATTGCGGTATTTAATATCTTCTCTATGAAAGTATCTGTGTTCTTGTATGCATATTATGTCTATGTTATGATTTATCGCAGAAGCTCTCAGCCTCGGTAGTTGGCCTATTCTATTTAATGTTCTAACGTTGAATGTCGCTATTTGTATTGTGCTTTTGCATTTTAGTAATTTTTGTTTTAGTTTGAGCTCTATAGCTGATTTTTCGAACACGAAGGCCAGAGCTCCAACCTCAGCAGGACATGCCCCAATTTTACCCGCACGAAGAGCGATATGGTTTAGACAAGTGGTTTGAGTATGAGTCATGGTAATCTTTCGATGGCTGTGTTTTTATTCTCATCTATAGAAGCCACCCTAATAGAATGAGCAACAGTAGTTCACCGATCGAACTGTTTGATCCTGGCCGTTGTCCCGTGGGATTCGTACGCCCAGCGCCTTGTTAGGCATGGCGTTGACCCATTATTGGGTTTGTCCGCCTTTACGTCCACCATTCCGCTTCCCATGGCTTTCGAAAAAAAACTTCCCCCCTCCTGCCTGCATTAAGTTCTAACTTAGTAAAAGTCACAGTTACTTTTTTTTATTCATCTGAGAGTCTTTATTTCTGCTTCATTGCATCCTTAGAAGCATTCTATTTTTACTGTAACTTTTCAAACTGTAATAAATTCCAAAAATATTAGCATCTTTTACCTCCTTTTTCATGGTTCAACTGCAACTTGGAATTACAGTAACAGTCTTTTTGCATTTAAAGCACTGATAATATACAGCAGTGATTTTACACATAATAAAATCTTTCATGCATTTTAAAATGACAATATAGTAAAAAGACAAAATAGCTAACCGTGAATTGACCAGTGACAAAGGTAGAGGCGATTTGCTTTGCTATGGACCTTCTTCTTCATTTTATGGGAGTCCGTCCATTCTACTGTCGTCTTGGGGTTCTAAATTTTTCGTCTTTTATACAGATATACACGTGAAAACTCAGTTTTTTCCAAGCTGCGGTCGTCGATACTGTTAAATGGATACACTACATCGAGGTTAGCTAACTAAACGTATGAATAAAAAGCTTGACGGCAATTGCACAAGAAGGCTGTGAGCTGTATTGAACAAGTCCTGGAGGCAACAGCCCACAAAACAGCAGCTGTACGGCTACCAACCACCCATCACGAAAACTATCAAAATTAGACGAACCAGATATGCGGGATACTGCTGGAGAAGTAAGGACGAACTCGTAAGCGATATACTCCTGTGGACCCCTTCACATCGACAAGCAAAGGCTGGAAGACCAGCAAGAACTTATATACAACAGCTTTGTGCCGATATGGGATATAGCCTGGAAAACCTCCCGGGAGCGATGCTTGATTGAAACGGGTGGTGAGAGAGGGTCGGGGAGATTCGTGCTAGCAGCGTGACATGATGATGATGATGTGGGAAGTCCCTCAATCTATTTTTAGAACTATATGTATAATTTGAAGACCTATAAAAAGAAATGAACAGAATCTAAGCGATATAAACACACGAATACAAACATGTGTATTTCTGACATTGCAATGTACGTGCGACGGTAAAAAAAAGATCTCCAAAAGTCGAACGTATTTACGTGAGATGAATTATCAGTTAAAGGCCCACACAGGAGACGCAAAGACATGTTGTAAATTTTAGAGGTCAAAGTTGAAGCTAAACATGTTTGGAAATTTGGTGGTCTCGCCAAGAAGACACGAAGCGAACTCAGTTAACTTTTTTCTTTTCTTTTTTTTTTTTTTTTGAGGAGGAGGGAAATTTCACAATTAGGGAATCTCGTACTTAACGAGTACGAATTCTTGAACAGAATAGCCCATCCCTGAAAATTGTTACTTTTATTTAAACATATATACATTTACCAAACCCCTCCGCCACAAGTCGTATGTGACACAAGGTCAATTATTAAGCAAAGTTTATCAGATTTGAATTCAGAGCTTTCCTTCTCTTAGACTGGTTGCCATGCCAAAGTTAAAGAACCTGTCTACCCTAAAATTTACCCAAACCTGTGGAGAGAATAGTTGGATTCATATCTTTCCTTAAGTTCATGTGAAATGCAAACAGCCTCGTCCAGGTTTTGAACTCGGGTTGCTATGTCCATTTCCATTGACGATAACCATTGCACAACGAGCACCTCACCTCCATAAACTATATATATATATATATATATATATATATATATATATAGTTTACTATACTAAAATATGTATATTCATATACATAGTTCAGTATTTCTATAAATAAAAAGCAGTCAATATCAGTGATAGAGCATATAACTTTAGTAAAGCGATGATGACATTGACAAGAAACTGACACACTATGTGTCTATGCTATCAAACCTTTTATTCACGATTTGGACGAATGAGAGTTCAACAGATGGATTAGAAATATCAACTGTTGGACTACCTACACGGGTAATTTGTTTATAGTGGTGAAGTATTTTTTTTTTAGAAACTGTCACATTTCCGGGATAAATTAATAATAGAATGGTGTGGTTGGTAAACACACACACACACACACACACGCGCGTATATATATATATATATAACATTTTATACTCCCGTTTATCGTCCAGATATGTTTCAATTAGTTCATTTCATTTCTACAGTCAAGTACCGAAATAAAATCAGTGGGTAGAGTGTTCGCTAATGGTCTGGAAGACCAGGGTTCAATCTCAGGTCGTATCATACCAAAGACTTTTAAAATGGTACTTGATAACTCCTGGCTTAACACTCAGCATTATAAGGTACGTATCAAGGGTAAAGTGGAGCAATCCAGGGAAAGGAGTAACGCCCTCCCCTATACCTCAGTGTAGTAGATATTGAAAAGGGAACCTTCTGGTCGCTAACTTTACTTACTTATATGCGTCAAGAAAAGGAGGAGGAAGAGGACTTGCCAATATTAAAGACAGTGTTGATGCATCAATACAACGACTTGAAGACTACATACTAAAGCATGGAGGAAGACTAATTATAGCCATCAGAAACAATACTAACAAGATGAGGACCAATAGAACGACAATAACCAGAAAACAAAAAGGGGAAGAAAAACAACTATATGGACGTTTTAAGCGACTAATAAGCAACATCTCACAAAAGAAAACATGGATGTGTATAAAAAAGGGAAACCTTAAGAGAGAAATTGAATCTCTCCTGACAGCAGCACAAAACAATGCTATAAGAACCAGACCTATCAAATCGAGAATAGATAAGACGCAACAAAACAGCAAATGTAGGTTATGTGGTGATAGAGACGAAACGATCAATCACATAATCGGCGATTGCAGCAAATTAGCACCGAAAGAGCATAAGACTAGATACGACTGAGTGAGCAAAGTGATCCTCTGGGAATCGTGTTAGAAATTTGAATTTGACCATGCGAACAAATGGCATATGCACAACCCAGAATCTGTTCTGGAGAATGAGACACAAACTCCTCTGGGATTTTGACATACAAACGGCTCACCTAATCTCAGCTAGACGACCAAACCTTATAAGAATCAACCAAAAAAAGTGAACTTGCAAGATTGTGGACTTTGCTGTTCCGGCTGACCATAGAGTAAACTTGAAAGAAAATGAAAAGAAGAATAAATGCCTCGACCTTGTTAGGTAATTGAAGAAACTATAGAACATGGAAGTGGAGTTTATACCAATTGTAATAGGGGCTCTTGGTACAGTCACCAAAGGATTGATAAAGGGACTGAAGAACTTGGAAACAAGAAAACAAGTAGAGACCATCCAAACAACAGCGTTATTGAGATCAGTCAGAATACTGAGAAGCGTCTTGGAGAGTTTAGAAGACTTTGTGTCACTCAAACTCCAGTAAAAGACCATCAACTCACTCTAATGTAAAAAACTTTCAAGGAGTAAATAATAATAATAATAATAATAATAATAATAAGAAGAAGAAGAAGAAGAAGAAGAAGAAGAAGAAGTTCATTGACTTCTAAAATGTTTTTGTTTAATTCATTTGTTTTTCAAGGTTACTTTACCCAGTTGATATATATATATATATATATATATATATATATATATATATATATATATATATATAGTACTGCTTAAAAGAAAAGCCCGAAAAAATCACATTTACTGCGATACAATGATCGTATTCACGCAACCTAATCTGATTTCTCTTCATTGTCAATGAATTTTTAAAAGGTATTCCGTTCATAAATTCATGTAACATGTTCGTTTTTTTTCAATAAATAACGACAAATGAATGAATAAATTCTTTACTTAACTAACAAACTGACTTGGGTTATTAATTTTATGAACAATATTAAAAAAAACAAATTATCATAGAAATGAAACTTTTGTTCTAAATAATAAAGTAAAGTTGGCGACGCCTGTCGAAGGTCACCCGAAGACTCCCTTTTCAATAGCCACGACATCGACGTGTAGGGAAGATCACCTCTCCATTCCCTAGATTGCTCCACTTTACTCTTGATTCGTACCTTATGATGTTGAGTGTTAAGCAAGAAGGCATCAAGTACTATTTTTGAGTCTTTGGTATGACTCGACCTGAGATTGAAACCCGGTCACCTGGACCATTGGTGAAAACTTATACTAAAAATCTTTGGATTTCTTTCCTTGACTCACTAAGTTGTAATTCAAAACGAAAAGAAAAGAAAAAAGGTAAGGTCCTTACCAGATTCGGTGTAGAAAATTTCTTTATTTAAATAACAAGGTAATTTAATTATAAAAGCTCTCAGAAATGATCTGATTGGAAATGAATGATAAATCACACTTATTATTCGTCTCAATTTGATTTCTAGATTGGAGTGTGTAAATTAGTTATCTCCATTGACTAATACCTGTTAAGTTGGCCAAGATATTAACCAAACTACTCGATAGATAATATTGTGAGCAGCAACTTACTGATTACAAAGGCATTCGATTAAACTATGTAATTTCGTATAATATGTGCACAAACACTAACAACCAAATTTATATAAAGGGAAAGATAATGTGTCATTTCAACAAGAAAAATGTGTCGATATACGGTATTTCCCATGAACAGGTACACAACAACCAATTTTTTTCAAATAAAAAAATTATTTTCTTTAGTATAAAGCTATTTCTAATCCAATTCACCGTTTCAAAATAATCATATTGGGTTTTCATACGTGCTTATACCGAACATTATGTTCAGGGAAAAAGCTATTAAAGGGCAATCAAAGACTTGTTCTCTTTATTTATTCAGCTGCAAATAATTATTATATAAATTCTATAAATTCGATACTGAACTTAATGGCAACCGAAGGCGGCATTTTAGCGAGTGACATATTAAACAGCTGTATTATCAAAAACATGTTTTATTTATACTTAATGCATATGCATTTATGGGGAAATGATTATTCGAATTATTCTATTGCCATGTTTCTTCGTGAAGCTTCTACGTTTACTTTTCCGATACAAAATATCTTATAAAGACAGACATACATAATATAAGCATTTAAGAAAATTAGGGCAAAGACTTAAACTCTTTTTATAAGACTCAATTGGTAAATCTCGATAAACTTAGGCAAACCTCAACAAACCTCGGTAAGCTTTATTACTATTATTCCTGTAGTCATTGAAGTATCACAGTTGCAGAGTTTTTATAGGAATATTATATCATAATTTATCTAATATTCCATTTGTTTGTTCGAAAAATAATGTCCGATTTTTTTCATAAACTTTTTTTCAGAATTAATAAACTTCAACACTGTTTTAATTAGTCAAAATTTGATCCTTGAACATATATGCATTTCTGTCATTGATTAACACGGTTATTTCTGCTTGTATGATAAAATTTTAAAGATTTTAATGCCAAAAGATATTTAAACTCCTTTGGAAAGGAAAGTTTTTTTTTAATCTTTGACGTAAAACGTGACCATATGCTTGAAAAAATGTTAGTCGGTGCGTGAGAGATCCAGAGAATATGGTGGATGTAATAAAGTCTCTTATCCCAACTCAGTTAGGGTCTGCGGTGTCATCCTTGCAACATGTGGCCGAATTATGAAGCAAAATTATCACTATGCTTATGTAAAAACTCATGTAAAAAATTATCGCCAAGCATGAACACATGTAAAAAAAGTGAACGCATCATTCCTAGTTTTTTGGGGAGGAGGGGTCATAACCTCTAAAATCAAATTCTAAAATGAGTGATTAAAAATTCACACAGGGGATACTTTGATCATTGGAAATGTAAGTTGCAAATAATTATAATATAAATTCTATAAATTTGATAATGAACTTCGATATACTATAATATATAATATATGATACTGATGTTCGAAAGAATTTTAAAAAGTTTATACAAAATTGTGATTTTCGAAACAATATATATATATATACATATATTAGCTACTACATCGAGGTGTACGGATATTTA
Source organism: Sepioteuthis lessoniana (assembly GCA_963585895.1). Taxonomy (NCBI): domain Eukaryota; kingdom Metazoa; phylum Mollusca; class Cephalopoda; order Myopsida; family Loliginidae; genus Sepioteuthis; species Sepioteuthis lessoniana. Next base: position 75,478,796 of record OY757906.1, on the reverse strand, counting down.
CATATTTAGCAGAAACCATGAAAATTAATTTGTTTCATCAGTATGTACAAATAATAAGTAATGTAAGTAAAGTTGGCGACCTTAGGCGAGGTTGACCCGAAGGCTCTCGTTTCAATCGCTACTACACCGAGGTGTAGAGGAGGGCGCTGCTCCATTCCCTTGCTTGCCTTCCTTTATAATGCTGAAAGTTAAACAAGGCTGCATCAAGTACCATTTTTGAGTCTTTGGTATGACTCGATCTGAGATTGAACTCCGATCTCCTGGACCATTAGTGAACACTCTATTAGAAAAATTGACAAACAGTTTAGTCCAAAGTGATAAATTTATTAAACAGGAAAGTCGATGCTATAGCGTCAGGCAGGAAATAATGGAGGAAATATTCCATTATTTCCAGTATTTTATTAAACATCCATCGTTATTCCTTCAATACTTGATGTCAACTTTTAAAGTCCTGATGTTGGTATATTAATACCGAAACGTTATACCATCGACTTTCCTGCTTAATATATTCATCACTTTGGACTTCTCTGTTTGTCAATTTTTCAACACACTGTCAGATTCTTTTCCATTATTTTCTTCCATATATATATATATATATATATATATATATATATATATATATATATATATATATATATATTAGGGAAAAATTTCATTATTTACTCTAGTAAATGTTGTCGATCAACAACACTTCCCTGGGAAAGAAAAAACTATTGACGAGTTTATTTGTTATTTTCATCATTATTATTTTACTCCTTACCAGCTTTTTACACTGGCTCCCACTCGTGGTTTTCACCGAAGTCTCTGTGACACAAAGCTCCCCAGGTCTCTGGGACTCTTCTAAGTAAACTTAATGGTCCGCCTGTACGACAAAATCGGCTAGATGAAAAATCTTTTTCCAGTATATTGAAGCTACCTTTGATCTTCTGGATTCAGAGATCCGTTTGTATCTCAATTCCAGAAAAATTTATGCGTCTCATTTTTAGGATAAATTCTAGTTTAAGAAAAGTCAATAACTTTGTCTTGGATTTAAACTCTGGTTCCTGATTTTACGACGATAACCGATACTCTATTCGTGTCTCCTCAACTCATTCCATGGAGGATAAATGTTCCTACTATGCCATCCATGTTTTGGGGATGTATCTGTTTATTCTCTCTAATCAATTCATCTTTGAGATGTTGCTTGTCGCTTACACTGAAAAAGAAAATATGTATAGTCCGGCCAGAGATTGAACTCATGACCAACTAGATACACTTTCACATCCCTGAGAATTATACAAAATATAAAATGCACAGGCACGCAATTTCTCCTCTATTATCCTTCAGGTTGCGTCAATTATGGAACATCCAGGAGTAAATTGATATAGAATAAAAGAACTTTTCTTGCGATTTGAACTTTAGATATTTTATTAACATTACTCTGGAATAAGTAGCCTCTATGATACATAGCACTGAATATCTGTTCATATATAACGATTTAGTTGGTCGCAAATACAAATGTCGCCTGCGTGTTAAACAGTCACATCTTCGCAATGGTTGGCTGTAAATCTACAAACCAATGTGTACATCGTCAGTCCTTAACTACTTTATTCGATTGCCGGTGTATTTGAGAAATCAGATTAGGATTTCCTTCGGCGTGACTGATCGTCTACGACCAAAAGAATAGACAGCTTCTCTAGTACACATGGCACGAATTCATTTCCGTTAGAACGGAATAATCAAACCCCAAATTCTGTAATCTCTGTAAGTGTCCTTACAGTCAGTATATTTGATTGATTGATTGATAAGCTTGTACTCGGTTCTCTCTTTCTTTCTTTCTTTATCGCTCTTTATTATTTATCTTGATAGATCGATATTTATCTAGCCATTTAGTTCACTTACTATTGCACATACTCTCTCTTCCAATATATATATATATATCGCTCTCTGTTATCTATCTATCCATCCATCTATCTATCTATTTAGGGAAGTAAGTTGCTATTTAACTAATTACATGACCTGCAATTACTTTCCATTTCTCTCTCTCTCTCTCTCTCTCTCTCTCTCTCTATCGATCGATCGATATATCTGTATTTCTCTCCATTAACTATTTATCTAGGTAGATAGGTATTTATCTAGCCATTTAGTTGACTCTATCTATCAATCTATCTAGCTGGCTCCTCATTATCTAACTATCTATCAATGTAGGTAGGTAGATAGCCATCTATTCACCTTACTTACTATTGCTCTCTGTCTCTTTCTCTTTTCTCTCTCTCGTTTTCTATCTCCCTATTTATCTAGAAAGATAGGAGTTTATCTAGGTATTTAGTTCACGTGTTCTTACTCTCCCCCACACACACTTACTGTCTCTATCTATCTATCTATCTATCCAGGTAGGTAAGTTGGTAGCTAACTAGCTATTTACCTGACTTACAATTACACTCCCTCTGTCTCTGTCTCTGTTCTGTCTTACCTGCTCACTAATTAATTGGCTAGTTATACTCGCCTTCATTCTTTTATCTATCTATCTATCTATCTATCTATCTATCTATCTAGTTAGCCGTCTTTGGTCTTATTCTCCTTCGTTACATCTTGGTTTTTCCTTCTTCTTCATATGCATCCACATTCTTACACGCACACACATATCTGTTTTAATGATTATCCGCCGAAGAAACGTTATTTCGCCGTTGTACCGCCAAAATGTTGAAGGTGTTATTAACACAGTGTTAACAAAATGACTAAAAGTTTGCGTAGAACAATTGCCCGCAGTCCATGTTTAACTTCCGGAAAGGTAAATGTCACGAATTTAGAGGGGTTGCATCAATAAATTCGTAGTCGTTAAAAGCAGCTTTGTTGACCAACGAACATTAAATACTCATGTTAAGACCATTTTCAACGTGATAGTCGCTTTACAATTACAGTAAAATATGATGTTGTGAGTTTGTAAAATATAAATATTTTTAGCAAGAATTTATTGCTAACGACTTGCTTTGTCTAGCCCTGGCGATATTTTTCGCAATACCCCTGTTTTTAAATTTTTTGGGGTGGGGGGGGAGATTTTATCTTAACAAAAATTTAAGATATCAAGTTTAATTTGTAGATATGATATAAAACGAACAAAATATCAAATGTTTCTTCAAATATTACAAATAGATCTTAAAATTTATACTTACAACGGACAAATCAATTCTGGATATCTTTTAATCAAATTGTTCTAGGATTTTTCCAGTGTGTTTTTTCAAAACTTAACGTTTTCATCTGCATATTTTTATTCATTCACTCTTTTACGATATTCTTGTGTGTGTGAGAGAGAAAGAGAGAGAGAGAGATTATTCGTTGCTTGGTGTTTTATGATATACCAACTCTTGTGTGTTATTTAGCCAAATCCTGTTTTAGGCGGACGTAAAGTTGGTCGGGTTTCCATCCCAGCTGCAGGCATCACACGTGTCTAGCCACACTGAGGAGTTATGAGACAACAAAACAGTTTATCTGTAGATGACAAATATATATATATATATATATATATATATATATATATATATATATATATATATATATATATATATGACTTGTAAGTGAATGGTTTGTTGGTAATTTTATTTTTAAAGTTGTTAGAGATCATTTGTTTGCATGCATTAAAATGCTTACAAGTATTCCTATCAAACACTAATAATTATATTTAATGTTAATCGTTTGTTTTCATAAAGTTAAATTGTTTTAAGTATTCCTATGGGAAGAAAAATTGAAAAATAAAGTAATCCAAAGTGAAGAATTTAACATGAAAGAAAGTCGATGTTATAACGTTTCGGTTTTAATAAATCATCTTCAGGACATAGAAAAGATGTTATGAAGTGTCATCAGATCACCGATGGATGTATTCCTATCTAAAACTGTATTTCCCTGAGAAGAAATGAACTATGAATAAAACAACAATTTTAATCGCCTTGTTATTCAACGCACTTATTCCACCGAGATATCCGTTGGTACTCTGAAACTCCTACTTTGATATAGTGAGAGGTTTCGTCATCTTATTTCTCTTAATGTTTTCCACGTCTCCAAATTTTACTCTTGAGATGAATTTTCATTTTAGGAATCATAACAGAGTAACACCAAGCTAGATCTGATGACTTTGAAGTGTTCAACTTTTGTACAAACCCGTGTTTTTAAAAATTAGAACTGATTAAAAAGAATCAAAAAGTTGATAGCCATTGCACCCCTCGCCCCACTCTCTCTCTCCCCTATTTATCCATCTAACTAGCTGGCTACTCATTTAATGTCTTTCTCTCTCCTAGAGATCTTTCTATCTATCTAGCGATCAAGCTAGTAAGCTTTTACTGTCTTCCTTTATCTCTCTCTGTCTCTATCTCCTGTATCTATCTAGCTATTTTTCACTCTTGCATCTACCTATCTAGTTATATATTTAGCTAGATATTACTGTCTTTCTCTCTCCTATCTATCTATCTATCTATCTATCTACATGTGTGTGCGAGTGTGTGGGGGTAGCTCTTTCTGAGTTATCTATCTATCAATATATCTGGCTAACTGTTACTCTTTTCCTTTCCCTCTTCGTTTGTCTCTATTTTTCATGAATTCACATTCTTCTGTATATGCACATATCTGTTCAAAAAGTATTTAAAATAAGGCAGTGTCCCGTCTAGACAAACTCTAGTCGTCTAAACACCAATCTAGACTTCAGTCTTGGCATCTCCACTTGATAATATAATTTGCCTGTTGTGCAGACGTCTTCATTTGAATTTCAGATTTTGAAATCAAAATATTAAGGATTCAGTCTAGGTACTTTTCTGATCACACCTCATTGATAGATATCAAGACAGCTGATTAAAAGTTTACTATATTTTGAATAGTTCCAAACGGTTGCTATTGTGACGATCATCAATATCCAAAGTAAAAAAAGTCTTCTATTTATGTAAAGACAGCAATGTGTGTGCTGCTGTCGACAGGTACTGAACAAAACAATGAGCCAATGTCAAAAGAACAAAGCCATCTCTTATAAACCCCTGTTTGGTGATACTGCTTTTTTAACCTTCGCTTTTGAATTTCTTTCATAATAAGAACAATTGAGCTTCTGTTTCAAACCCAGCCACCCGGGTGGTTGTGAGCGTTTTATTTTATTTCATTTTATTTCATTTAGTTTTATTTTATTTTTCATCTTGCCAGGAACCAACGCCCTAAGTATGACTATCATACATATTGAGCAAATTATCTCCATAGAATAACATTAGATTGGAAAAAAGGTTCTATTGATTTTTTAAACATATCCTCCTCATTATTATCATTGGTAACTTAAAAACATATGATTGATAGAAATACTCCAAACCATATAATTGTGATTGAAATACTCTTAACCATATAATTGTAATTGAAAAAATTGAGACCATATAATTGTTAGCCAGTGTAAGCTTTAAGGAATGTGAAGTTACCATTTAGATGGTACAAGAGGTTAAAAGAGAGTCATGAGGAGGTGAAAAATGACTTGGAGTTCTTCAACAATAAGACTGAGGTCAATGTCGAAAGAGCAAGACAGGTGGTGAGTAAAAATCGTTGACTTGTTCAAATGCTTGCAAGTTAGCTGGACATGAAAAAGGCCAGTGTTTAGAAGATTATCACCAAAGACTTGGACATATCTGAAAAGTTACAGGATAGGTATACTGAGCCTCTGGCACTTCCTGGCTGAGACGAACATCACCGTACTGAAAGAACAACCCTATTCACCTGATCTTACTCCGAGTAATTTTTTTTCTTCTCTTCAAGCTTAGGGGAGTGATCATGAAAACTCTTTTTTGAAGGCATGGAGGCCATCAAGAGAGTTGTAACGACGGAGCTAAGGGTCATCCCATAAGATCCCTTACAGCAGTGCATAGAAGAATCGCAGAGAAGAATGGGAAAATGTAGTAGACACAAAGAGGAAACCATGTAGTTTGTTGCTTGGAATTGAAATAGATTGTTTGTGACACCTGCCCCGATACTTTTCAGACACACATCGTATATTCCACAAAATTTACAGGGGAGTAGGCTGATGTTATAATATCGAGACCAAGTTTAGTCGTGTTAGTGCCTTATTTGAAAAAATCATAAAGACTACTTTTCGAAAAAAATAATGCTCTAGCGAAACACAGGAATGTGAAAATGTATGATCTTCAATACTTATCAGACCTAGGTCCATGTTATTTTTCTTGTTTCTTTCAGAAAATTTATCTCAAGGGATTTGAGGACATGGAGGACACAAAAAGACATAGGACGGTGCAGGTTTACATTATATCAAAAGAATAGTTTAACATGAATTTCAACCAACAGAAAACTTGCCGGAATAATTCAGTTGGATACTAAGGAAACTATTTTTAAGAAAATTAACGCTCAATTCATGGTTCAATTCTTTCTTGGTAAATACAGAATCTGAATTGATATTTTATATATTGGAAATCGCTCGATAGTATATAAAGCTTATTTGCTCTTCAGATTGAAGACAACATTAGAAATCTTTTGGGAATTCAGTACCTGGTTTTTCCTTCTTCTCGATCTGTTGCCCTATCAAGAAAAGAAGACGAGTCTTCTTTTCCAAATATTTACCTATAATTGGAGCGAGAAGATAAATTCATGCTTTTGTAAGGATATAATAAATAATTATCTCATTTAGATTATTTACCTGTTCGTAAGAGGTTCATAAGGTGTAACATGACAGTATCAAAAACCCATTCTTGATCTACTTTTGCCTCTGTTCTTTGAACAGTAAAGACGTTGTCGATGACCCTGCAAGTGAATATTGAAGCCACCTGGCAATATTACCTACGCTCATTAAAAAAGCCTTTTTCAATTTTTGTACTCTTTCCACACATTTCTTGATTATGAAACAATATGGAGATTTTCCTCTGTTTTGACACATTCGAGTACTTTTTTCTTTTAATACCTCTGGTGTCTATATAGTATTGATCAAATGTTTAATATTCTTGTATGTAAATGAGTTCATATTATCTTTTATTCCCACGTGTTCAGTGTTAGTATATCACCGATATACTAATGTTCATACCAGTCTTTGGGCTCGACTAAATAATTTCCTTAGTACCTTGCAACCAATATCTATTTAACGGACAATAACGCAAGTTTCTTTGCAAACATCCTCATCCTGGATCTAAACTTGGTATCTACCTCCTACGACATTATATATATATATATATATATATATATATATGTGTGTGTGTGTGTGTGTGTGTGTGTGTGTGTGTGTGTGTGTGTGTGTGATTTAGTCCTTGTACAATTCAATTTTTTTTTAGATTTGGAGATATGTATGAATATATGATAGAATTAGTCTGTGAAATAAAGAATTTTGTTGGTGGGATTTTGAAAAAGATTTTTTATCAAAATAATCATGCTGATACTATACCTTCTTCACATACGCTTTATCTTCCAGTTCTTAGCTTCACATTGATATGGAATTTTTCTTTCAATTCGATATGGAATTTCAGTATGGTGCATCTTAATTTTAAGAACACAATTTACTTTCTCCTTAGATGAGTGGCTGATTTTAATAGCATTTCAACCTGTCTGGGATTATTTTATGCTGAGATTAAGGAATTGCATACATTGTACATTTGAATTTACATTTTTGTATTATTTATTAAGAGTTTCTTTGCACACGGTTATTCAATATAAAGTATTCTTATCTAATACAAATAATTTACTCAGTTGTATGGTTTCTAATATTTCTAATATTAATAATATATATATAGGATCATATGGTTTCGAGTAATTATTTCGATTTAATAATAAACATTAAATTGCACGCCGTTGTCTGGTTTCTAGTAACTAATAATAATAATCCTTCGTAATCATCTTGATACAAATAATTTACAGTTGGCATCATGTACTTTTAGGCATGTACAAGAAACACACTTTTTAAAGGGGAGAATCTAATTCGTTTAAAAAACAAAGAAAGAATGCAAAAATATCATTAGGGAAAAATATAATTCGTTTAAAAATAAAAGAAAAAATGTGAAAATGTCATTAAGGAAAAATATAATTCGTTTAAAAAACAAAGAAAAATGTGAAAATGTTATAAGGGAAAAATCTAATTCGTTTAAAAAACAAAGAAAAAATGTGAAATCATCATTAGGGAAAACTCTAATTCGTTTAAAAATAAAAGAAAAATGTGAAAATGTCATTTTCGAGTTTGTTTTCATTTTTTATACACAGAATAGATCCCTGATTTTTACATAAAAAAGAAAGAAAATAAAAACAGGTCTTAGTACCCAGAATTGTAATTTTATAATTTTAAATGTGTAAAGTCGTTTTGTTTGTATTTACTTTATCGGTAATATTATAATTTATTACTGACACACCCACCCCTTTTCTTCTTAAGATCAAAAGCATAATAATCCGTGTTTTTTATGTTAATAAATACTCGGAAAATATTTATCTCCCTTAAGCGATATTTTTATATTGGTTCTCATGTGGCTACAGCAGAAAAAATATCGTCCAATGAAAAACCACACTCAAAAGACAATGACCAAAAAGTATTTTTTATCTAATCAGTCATATTTATTTATTCTGTATTTTCACAATATTTTTACATTAATTAACAAAAGTGTTTAATCTACGGAAAGCAATTTTAAACCTTTAATAAAAACGTTTAACGTGATTTTTTTCCTTTCTGATAAATCATATCCTTAGACGATTAAACTACGAAAACAAATAAAGTTTTAAAATGCCGAGAAGAAAAATATTGTACTTTATTTTACCGATTTTTTTAAAAACTTCAAAAATAAGGAATCCGTACGAACAAAATAGACAAACCATAATTAAAAAAGGTAAAGAAAATCTATTGGTCTGTGAAATGATCCTTAAAACATAAAAATCAGTCACTTGCAATTTCATTTATGAAGTCAAATTAATAAAATGATAGAGAGGAGAGTGCATAACAAAAAGTTTTCTGAATTTTGACGAAAAATGCATTTTAAAACATCTTTTATTGCTTTAAATATCGAGAATTTTATCAAAATCCAATTATTTGCCAGTGTGAAGTAAATTTTTTTTAAAAATTGTTCTTTAGCAAGTGTGCGTTTTGTACATACCTAAATATTTCTATCAAATACCAATAATTTTTAAACAGATCTTTTTGATCCATGGATCATGGTCCCTACAAAAGCTCCAGATCAGAGTGAACCTGAGAGAAATGATAATGAAGGCGTACGGACTCCCCAGAATTTCAGAACTAAAATCTGACAACCAAATGCAGTGTCATAGTTAGAACACCTGTTTTCTTCCTTTGCAGTGATTACATTCAGCAATTCTATGCCTCACCGACAGGATACTTGTACTAATGAAGCCAAAATGCTTGCTTGTTGTTGTTGTTTTAAATTTCCGTGACTGTTTATTTTGGTTTTTACTTTGCTTTTTTTTTTTTTTTTTTTTTTTTTTATAGATTTGATAGAGAACAACTCCGCTAAGATATATGAACATTACACCTCTGGCCGTAACTAAATTTATTCTGATTTGTACCTTTTGGTGTCGCACAATGCTACGTGGGAATTCAATGTGTGTTACTGATGACGACTATTCTAATTGAAATGCATAAATTCCTGCAACTTTTTTGTGAGGCTTTTGTTGTGTTGCCGCTTTGAGGAATGTCGTGTCTTTTTGTACTGCAAGTCGACAGAGCTGAGAATAGTTGGAGACATGGCGCCAGGGTAGCCGAAAAGTAGGTTAGAAAAGTCACACAAAGAAGAAACAGAATATTTAAACAGTGGATTTTAAGGAAGCGTTATTTTGGAAAGAGAGAGAAAGACAGACAGACAGAGAAAGAAAGAACTTCCTTCTGGCCAACTACGTGTCCTTGCTGAAGTGGACTTTAAAAAAAAAATTTTGGCAGTCTTATATAAAAACGCAAACGACCATAAAATATTGTCCTTTGCACGTTCTTCAGATTAACTTTAAGTGAGGATTTTTTTTGTGAAACTCAGGCTGTCTAAATATCTGTTCACACACACAAGCACATACGCACACGCACACGCACACGCGAATACAGAGAAAGAAATACACCCTCATACAAAACACTTCTCAAAAAATATATAACCTCTCCATCGGTGGGGCTTAGAGTGCACCGACTGTATCCTCTATAGACGTGTATGACCTCCTGCTAAAAAGGGTGTCCTGGGTATGACATTTAACTGTATCTGGCAGTAAGTCTTCAGTTCAAAGCTCTGAGGAGAGCAGAGTCACTCGTTGCCATTACTCGAAGTTCCACTTCGAACTCAGAGTAGTAGTATTAGAGTCCCTTCTATAGGTTCAATAAACCTATTGGCCATCATGATTAAACCAGTTCTGAATTACATTTGCTCTGACAGAATTAATATTTCAACTAATATGAAGTGTTTACCAGTTTAAAATGATTGAGAAGAAACATCTTTGTGCCGTATATAACTGAAACCCAATACTGTTAAACCAACTTAGGGGTCGAATAATCTGAATTGTAAAATGACCACATTTACAGATTGATACAAGCACATAGGTCTAATGTGTAGAGTGTTTGCCAATGGTCTGTGAGACCGGGGTTCAATCTCAGGTCGAGTCATACCAAAGACTAAAATAATGGTACTTGATGCTGCCTTACTTAACACTCAGCATTAAAAGGTAAGGATCAAGGGTAAAGCGGAGCAATCCAGGGAATGGAGTAGCGCCCTCCCTTACACCTCGGTGTTGTAGCTATTGAAAAGGGAGCCTTCGGATCACCCTCGACTAAGGTAGCCAACTTTACTGACAAGCGCAGGTTCCAATCTAAGGGATGTATTAACAGTATTCAGACCCAATATTGATATACTGTATATCCTCCTTGAGCGTTAACATAAGTCTGTACACTCACTTATAAACGATACCTCACAATTAGGTTTATTTTATCAAAAGATTGCCTAGGATTTTGAACATTTTATCAGGATATCTATTGTAATTTACGAAGCTCTTTGCTTCGATGTAGCACAAGGCCGATTGAATGGGGCACCTAATCAGGATATCTATTACTCACTATTATACATGTATTATACAGCGCTTAGCGTAATGGTTATCGTCGTTAGAAACGAAATCGCTGACCCGAGATAAAATCTTTAAAAAAAGCTATTTGCGTTTCACTTCACCAAGGAAATGTATGAAACCCTTTCTTCCACTCTCAGCTATGAGTGAATAGCAGGGACAGATTGGGTTCTTTACCTTTAGTTTGGCAATCAGTCTAGGAAAAGGAAAATTTTAAATTCAAACCAGCTTTACTTCGCTTAAGAACTGACCTAGTATCACATCTTGCCTGTGGTGGAAGGGTCGGGCAACTGCATATGCATAATGTTGTCAGGTCAAAATCGGCAGGGTATTGTAATTTTATTTTCCGTCAGTGCATTTGCAAAAGTGAAATCTCTTTAGCAAAACAAGCTGTCGTCATGTTTGTTTGTTTTAGAAAGAAATGCACCACCAACAACAGAAATAATTGCAACAAAACAGCTTAACAGTTTTTAATGTTAACAAAACGAATGAAAGAAAAAAGAAAAATATTGACAATTCAAAAAATAGATCAAATGGATGGTAGCCTGTTGACAGGAACGTTTTAAGGAAGTAAGAAAATAAATGGAACTTTTTCTCTGCAGGTCGACCCAAATAAAATCGCTGACAGCAAATTTATGCGTGCAATTTTCGTTTACTAATTCGATATTCGTCCATTTCGAATAAAAAGAATATAATTGAATAAAAAGGAAGAAATATGAGGATTAAGAAATGATGAACTACGTGAATTGTTTTTTCTTTTGTTTGTAAGGATTATTTACTGTATTTTGCTAGCCTTCTTTCTTTCTTTCTTTCTTTCTTTCTTTTGTATTATTTTAAAACTCATCTCTACAAAATCAAGAATAAAAAATCAACTGTGGAGACTTTCAACCAAGTCTCTTATAAAGTACCTGTTCACGCCAGATCACGTTAAGCTATGATGACCCTGCTAAGTATTTAGCTATGTAAATTTCCATCAAAAAGTTGATGCTGTAAGTCAACATGAAACCTGAGTTCGAGACGCAGCAAAATTGGGTAAATTTTTATAATGTCAACTGCTGAGCTTAGTACTATAAAGTGTGGCGAAAAATGATCCGAATTGAAGCTGTATTTACCAAGACAGAAATGAACAATGAAGGAAATTTTGACTTTATTTAAGATAGTTATCTTGACATACGAGGTGCATACGATAAGTTTTCAGGCTTTTTTTGTATGGGCACTTTTATTAATAGTAAACACATGAAACTCTATTCCCCTTCGAAGTAATCTCCTCCGGCTGCAATGCATTTGTTGTACCGTTCCAACAACTTCTGGAAGGCCCTATGGAAGTCCTCTTGTGTGAGCGTGTCGATGACCTTCGTCACAGCCTCTTTCATCTCCTCAATTGTTTCATAACGACAACCTCTGAGCTTAGCGAATCTCCAAAAGTCACTGGGAGCAAGATCTGGACGATAGGGAGACTGAGGAACAGTCTTGATGCCCATCTTGGTGAAATAGTCTGTGACCAGGATGGAGTTGTGGACTGGTGCCACTGACCCGATTTGAAGAGTGCTGGCTTCTTTCGATGGAATCTCTTGCTGAACTCCCTTAAAACCTCAACATAGTAACCCTAACCCTAACCCTTTTCCCAATCAACTCTGGTCTATTGACTTCCTTACTCTTCCCACACCTATCATCATCCTTCACAGACACCCTGCCTTCCTTGAATCTCATATACCACTCAAAAACTGATGCTCGATTCATGCAACATAGTCGAAAAGCAGTCTGAAGCATTCCATACGTTTCTGTGGTATTTTTTCCAAGTTTAAAACAGAATTTTATTGCATATCGTTCTTCTAAAGTATCAGATTGCATTTTTGAAATTCACCAGCGGTGACAATCAGGCTTTAGTAGGGTGTATTCCAATTGCTGCTGTAGCTGTTCATTTGAATCTGAAATCATAAAACTTGGTCAGTTATCTCATAACATATATAGCAATAACGTATTGAATTTTCAAGAGTCTACGACAATTTTAAATGCCCATAGGAAAAAAGTCGGGAAACTTATCGTATGCCCCTCGTATGAAGGAATTTTTTCCGTCGATTTAAGCATCTCTAAAATTTCTCTTTTGATACGGCATGAAGTTACGTCATATTTCTATAAATATCCTCTAGATCTTCAAATCTGAGAGAGGTCTGGTGAGTATGGAAGGTGATGTCTTTGTACAGTCTTGTGTTTCACCAAAAACATGTTGAAAATTATATATATATATATATATATATATATTCAAATTGCACTACTCATCTTGATCAAGTCCAAACGAGTGAGTGACAATTTGAAAACGTCTAGACAACATCATTGTATTACCGTATTTGACAGCATAGAAGACATTTAAATAAACATAGACACATTTGAATAAACAAAACAACTATGCAAATATTAATCACCATCAAAATGAGCTAGCATTATGACTAGATGAAGGTGGTGGGGACGTCAACCCAAGTTCGCAATGGATATTGATGAGATTTGGTTAAATGGCAGTAGGCGCAACTCCTCTCAATGCCATAGTGATTTTTGCGTCTTATATACCAGAAAAGACAGTATACAAATTGCTCACTTGTGCGCATGTTTTTTCTTTAAATTTCAAATCTAAAAATAAAGAATATCTAAAGATCAAGCCTCGATACTTTTTGACTTCGTAAATTATATTGCTGATTTTAAAACTAGAACATTGTTACCCGTGTTTAAAGCACATCTTTTAATTAGTATTTCATCTGAATTACTTCTAGCGCTTGGTTACAAAGCCGGATTTTATTCTTGTGGTCGACCAACAATACTATCAGTTAAACAAGTTTCATCTATCGATCTTATTGATTTGAAAATTATTGATTTTACAAAGAAGTGAACATCTTTTTAACCCAACCTCAATCCAATCGAATATATAGAAATTACTAAGCTTTGTTTTGTCTGCTGCACAGACCGAAGATTGAGCAGACAACCTGCTCACAAGAAGCGATGTTTTATGCATGAAGTGATTGTAAGTCCCGGAGTTAAAAGTATATATTTTATTTATGATTTCACTGCTTTTATAGTTACAGAGTTTTAATGCTGTACAGTTCATCTGTAAATAATGCCTAATGATATCTGTTTTCATTATATAATGTTCCGCTTGAAATAAAAAAAGTTTTGGTATCTTTGACTTAGGAGAAAATTAACTTTTTTATAAGATATTAAGGCCACATGTATTTATGATCGATACTATATACACACACACACATATATATATATATATATATAATTCAGTTTGCTATATTTATATAAAAAAAACAATGTCCAAAATCTGTGATAGAGCATATATATCAAAATTAGGATTGCGGAGACGCAGATTCAGTAGCGCTTGGTGACTTTCTGGTTCTCGCCTTTGTGATCATCAGACCAAGTATCTAGCTCTCTCTTTCTCTCTCTCTCTCTCTCTCTCTCTATATATATATATATATATATATATATATATATATATAATGAGTATTTTATTATCAAGTCGTCGTAACTTATCTCTGACTGCTATCCTTTTTTATGAAACAGCTCATTGCTCCGATGTACTGACCAGAGTTGCACACCTCCAGGCATTCTCCACACAAGTTCGTTCTCAGGTTTGTTCTTGTATTGTCAAGGCGGGTTTATTGCTCTCTTGGTGTATGGGGAATGATAGGGAGGAAGACAAGACACAGCCAATAATGAAAGTGTAGAGTAAGATTAACGATTTGATGGGGCATTGGTAAACGGGGAGGGTAGATGGACGGACGGACCCACACTTTCCGGACAGCTGATCGTAGCAGTGGGATTAGAAAATTGATCCACTGAATTGAGGACGGAAAGTTGTTGGCTGTTGGAGGAAGAAAAGAGGGGCGATTTGCAGATCTCAATTGCCCGATTTCTTTTTCCACTGATCAAGTTTCTGGCTAATGGATTTTAAGTTTTGTTTGTTCCTTTGTTCTGCATAACACAAAGTGTTAAAAGTTAACCAACAAAAAAGAAGAAAACGATTCAGCGCTTCCATTTAATTTTATATCTTTAGTTTATATTCATGCTAGAAAATACCAGTGAAAAATTCGCCGATATATTTGAATTTCGATGGGAATATTTTTTTTCTGTAAAAGTAAAATTCAAATGACCGATTGATTGATTTTAACAGCATGTCAACAGATCTGGCGTTATTTTATGCACATAGGTTATGGAATTGCCTTCACTAGACGTTTCTAATTTTTTGCTTGCACATGGTTATATGATTTCGGGTATTCTAATCCAATAAAGATAACTTGCAAATAGATTTATTTGACCCAAAGAGACTCTAACATGTACTTCTACTCCGGGACTGAATGGATCGGGGTGTAATGGCAATGGATAGGGTACTCCACACTCAGGAAAATTCCAAGTTCAAATTGAGTGATTGATTGTGTGTATGTGTGCGTGTAAAAGAGACAGAGGTGGGGGAGATATATATATATATATATATATATATATATATATATATATATATATATATATATATATATATATAGAGAGAGAGAGAGAGAGAGAGAGAGAGAATATAGAAGTCGTCTGGATAAATTTTAGAAAATTAAAAATTAAAAATATCCAATAACATTCAAACTTTTTTTGTGATATTTTTTTCAGCCATTCTTTAAAAATAAAGAGATATGACCTTCCATGTTAGAGGGGTTTTTTTGTTTAAGTCCGTTAAAGTGAATACAAGAGAGACGAAGAGATAATAGACACAGCTAATACGCAAGATAAAAACTTTTTATCTTAACAGAACCATGAAATTTCATTTAGTTTATTTTCTAAAGGAATCATTGTAAAAATTCAAATATGTCTGTGTTTTTTGGGGGAGAGGTTCTTTTGGAGGGAGTGGGCTCACTGGTAATAATGGTTATATAAATAAGTATTTCACTTTTATAGTAAGATACTTAAAAAATAATACTCGGTTGATTACCAACAAATTATTGTTTTTTGACATTTTACATGTTTTTACTATTTGTTACTGATATCTTAAGATGCGCTTTTGAGTTTAAAAAAATTCAGTGTAATATTATAATACAGTTTATTAAAGACAAAATTCAAAAGTCACTGTATCAGGAAATTTGAATTCATGAGCAAGCTAAAACGTCGCAGAGACATAATCAGCCATTCCTTATAAAACTTAAAGATATACTTGGATCATTAAATAAGTTTCCAGACTTTTCGTATGGGGACTTTTATTGATAGCACACACATGAAACTCTACTCCCCTTCGAAGTAATCTCCTCCGGCTGAAATGCACGTATTGTACCGTTTCAACAACTTCTGGAATCCCCATGGAAGTCCTCTTGTTTGAGCGTATCAATGACCTTCGTCACAGCATCTTTCATCAAATCAATTGTTTCATAACGACTACCTCTGACCTTAGCGAATCTCCAAAAGTCACAGGGAGCAAGGTCTGGACTATAGGGAGGGTGAGGAACTGTCTTGATGCCCATCTTGGTGAAATAGTCTGTGACAAGGATGGAGTAGTGAACTGGTGCATTGTCCTGGTGGAAATGCCACTGACCCGATTTGAAGAGTGCTGTCCTCTTCAGACGGAATATCTTCCGGAACTCCCTTAAAACCTCAACATAGTAACCCTAACCCTAACCCTTTGCCTAATCAACTCTGGTCTATTGACTTCCTTACTCCTCCCACACCTCGCATTATCCCTCACAGACTCCCTGCCTTCCTTGAATCTCTTAGGCAACTCAAAAACTGATGGACGATTCATGCAAGATGGTCGAAAAGCAGTCTGAAGCATTCCACACGTTTCTGTGGCATTTTTTCCAAGTTTAAAACAGAATTTTATAGCATATCGTTTTTCTAAAGTGTCAGATTGCATTTTTGAAATTCACCAGCGGTGACAATCAGGCTTTAGTAGGGTGTATTCCAATTGCTGCTGTAGCTGTTCATTTGAATCTGAAATCATAAAACTTGGTCAGTCATCTCATAACATATATAGCAATAACGTAGTGAATTTTCAAGAGTCTACGACAATTGTAAATGCCTGTACAAAAAAGTCTGGAAACTTATTGAATACTCCACGTATATATATATATATATATATATATATATATATATATATATATATATATATATATATATATAGTTTACGATATCTGTATATACGAATGATTTTTAAACAGAGATCTATTTGACCCATAGATTCAACCCAAATGAATACTACCATTCTTGCTTAGAGAAGACCTAGGATAAATAATAATCAAGGTGTATTCCAAACTTCCCAGATCTCACGAACTTGATCAAAATTCTTAATTCTGATTTTCAAGGCATGTAAATTCTTACCACTTTAAAGGTTGTCATAACAACTTTTCTTTATTATTTCTTTCTAATATCTCTTTGTTTGAGAACTGTCAAAAAATGCATTTCGGTTATGAATAGATTTTACTGTAAGCTGTAATATTTACACATATTCATACCTACGTTCAAGATCCTTTCTGTTCACATTGCTGTTTCTTCTTCTTCTTCTTCTTCTTCTTCTTCTTCTTCTTCTTCTTCTTCTTCTTTGTTTATTTTTGTTTATAGCTATTTTTCTTAAATATACACATGCTTCTAAGTGTGTACAAGTGTATTTTGTATAATACAAAATAAAACTTAAGAATGCATTTACAAGGAAATGTGTGTAAAGTTCACTGTTTGCAGCTTGCTTATCGTCTATCAGATTTAACATATTTTCATTTAAGATTTATTATTTACACATTGAACAACCGATCCTTTCCAGATATATACCTTCACTTTTTTGCATCCTTTCTTCTCACTTCGTCTCTGACTGTTACAAAAAGTTGCCCTCTATTTCCAATAAAGCCATTTAATTCTTTTTCTTTCTTCTTTTTTTCATATAAAGATAAAGATATTAAAAAAAGAAAGAAAGAGAGAGAGAAAGAGAGAGAGAGAGAGAAAGAGAGATAAGAATGTCTACTATATTCTCACTTTCTTTTTCTTTTATTTAACCATATTTAAACGACTGTTTTGTTTGCGAGGTGCACCAGTAGCTATGATAAATCGGAGAGCGACAAAGCCCTAATGTAGTTTTCGTGTTCGGCTTGTCTGAGCTGACCTACCTTGACCTCCGACACTTTTCTTTTCCAACAAGGCCCAAACCATTATCACCAGTAACCATTCCATCACTCCTTACAAGCATTGTTTAAAAAAACATCTTACAAACGGGCTAATTTTGTTCAGAATATCCAATCATTTCTCAAGAAATATGCCAGGGAAAATATGGAGGAGCTTTTAAAAAAATGACAATCTTCCTTAAAAGGCCAGCCCAACCTTATCATAAAATATGTTTTCTTTAAGGGAATACTTGTATAATGGCACAAAAGTTAATTCATCATTTTAAATGTTTGCTAATTAAAATATTCCCCAAACGGAGAAGCCTCTTGAAATGTTTGCCATCTCACAAGAGGTTTAAAAGTCTAGTTTGAAGTGGGCGAATCTGAACTTGAGGTTTCTAGATTTATGCCTATTATTCTCTTCCAACATGCTATTAGGATGAATCAAAAGTTTTGCAATATTTAATACACGCTAGTTTGTGACGCATATATCACTTGACCGAAGCAGTTCAATCCAGGAAAAGTATCGGCTATGGTTACTAGTATCGTGGTAGTTGGTACATTGACAAATTATTCATTGCTTCATCCCGTGTGATTTAAAAGCCTCACAAATGAATGTACTATGTAGTCTAATTCGGAAATTTATGCTTTACGAGTTCGAACTAGACCATAATGTTGCAGAAGTAAACAAAAACATTTATTATCCGAAAGGTAACGGCGCAATTGATCACAGTTTACTAACCAGATGATTCAAGAAATTTCGTTTGAGTTGCAAGTATCTCATCTATCAGTAAGGTCAGGTAGGCCGAAAACCGTGGATTCTAAGGCCATGCTCCAAGCCATAGAATCAAATCGAATGCGTAACACACGGCGAGTATCTCACAGTCCCTTGTAGTTCGTGAACTTCACGACTGCAGCAAAAGCATCCAGAACTGCCGAATCGTACCTCATGTTACTAAAATATTGCAAAAATTTTGACTCACTTTTGTATTTCAATAAACAACGAGGATTTTACAAGAGTATCAAGATAATGCCTGCGACTGTTTAAATTTCAGTTGAATTATTCGCGAATTAACATTGGTTTCCAGCGTTTCTATGACAACAAAAATAATTAAATTTAGTTTATTGTAATGTAGGAAATTTATGAATAAATTCTATTATACTATTAATTCATAGTTGGTATAACAAGACTGGAATTTTCCATGGCTAATGAATTGCCTGATAAACTACAGAAATTAATACTGATGCAGATTACAAAGATGATCTTAAGCTTCTTGCATCAATGACTAATCAAGCTGTGTCTCTACAGTATCCATGGACCAATCTACATGAAAGATAAAACAGAATTCATGTGTTTTAATCAAGATTAAGCCATCTCTTCTGAAATTAGTAAACCAGTTCATATACATCGGTAGTAATATCCCATCTACAAAAAGCGATATCAATAAACGCATACATAAAGCATGGACTGCTATGGAAGATATGGAAATCTAATCTCTCATGAGATAAAACGTGCATTCTTCCAAGCTGTATCCATGTCAATACTACTGCAAGGCTGCACCACTTAGACCCTAAGAAATCCTTTGGGAAAAAATTCGATGCAAACTACAGAAGAATGTTGCATACCGTTTTCAACAAATCAAGAAGCAGAACCCGTCAAAACAGCAGTTGTACGGTCACTTACTTCCCATCACACAAAATATCCGTGAAAGAGCTGCGTACAACCGGTGAAGTAAGGACAAACTAATAAATGGCGTTTTCTTATGAACTTCTTCACATGGTCACACCAGTGTTCGCCGATCAGCAAAATCTGACATTCATCGGATTTGTGGGGATACTGGGTGCTGTCTAGATGACTTATTAAATGCGATGGCTGATAGAGACTGATGGTGAGATGGAATCTGTGCTATTGGCACGCTTTGATGTTGATGATGATGAATATGTTTGATATTATTAAACAAGTCTAGGGATAAATTGTTTGGTGATGTTAATTTTTTCGCGGTATTATTTCTTGGCAAATAGTGTTCCATAAATACCCGTTGGGGGTAAATTGTTAGGCATGAACTTCCTGTGGAAACAAATTATTGACAAAAAAACCATCTGTTATTTTATTGCTAGGCTAGATAATTTTTATAATACATAGTTCGTAAACAAAAACATTTCATGTTTTCTGTTGGAAATTTAAACAAAATACTTTTGCGCCTTTTTATCGTAGCCAAACATCGACCAACTTCTTCCAGACGCTTTGATATCAAATTTCACGACTAAAGGAAGTCATGTAATATATATATATATATATATATATATATATATATAGTCATAAGCTCAGGTTTAACAAGAGAAAATATGCTAACAGTGCAACACTGTTCAAATATATATGGCAAATAAGAGGAAACGGGAAAATCTCCCATAATACAATCCGATATTGTGAAAAAAGCACAAGTTTAAAAAAGGGAAGACAAACAAACTGATGAACAAAAGAAGTGTAGTAATATCTATGTGCAGACATGACAATAATTTCTCCCGTTAGATTCATTACTTGAACAATTCCATATTTATCAATATATATATGTGTGTGTGTGTGCGTGTGTACGTTTTCCTCGTGTACTTCCATATAAACAGGTACCTATACACCGTACTAAAAATACTAGAAGCTGACGATATCCCGTTGAAATTATGACATACAGACTACGCAGATGATCTAGCGCTTCTCGCAAATACATCTGCCCGAGCCGAATCCTTACTGCATAGCCTGAAGTAAGCAGCAGGTGGCACTGGCTTCTACACGAACGGAACTAAAAAAGAGGTGATGTGATTTAAACAGGAAAATGCCATCTCCACTCTAGGGGGCAAGCCTCTGAAATTAGTAGACCAGTTCGACAGCAATATCTCATCAACTGAAATAGATGTCAACATACACCGAGCGAAGGTTTAGACCCCTATTGACAGTTTATCGATTAAATGGAAATCTGGGTGTAATTTTTTTTTTTAATTCTCTGTTGGCTACGATAACATTCCTGTTAAAAAAAACTGTATCGATAGACTGAATATTCTCAATTCAAATGCTCCAATGATTAAGCCCGTCAGAGTTTTGATAAAAAAAATTCCTTTAAAATATATTCACTTTTCCCTCGTGGTCAGGACAGTATTTGTCAACTCCTTGATTAATACAAGCATCAATCAGTTAACATGTTTCGCAATATGTTCAAACAATTCTATTTCTTTAATGTCAAAATTTAATTCATAAATATCTATATTTTCAACATTCCATTGCCATCATTTTTATATCACCTTTTAATTTGACTATAATAATCAAACGTTTCCACAACAATATATTAAGTATTCCTATCAAACGCAAAATACATGATTTAAAGTCTCTATTTCTATCAAATAATAATTTTATTGTACTGTTATATAGTGTCATACATTTTTATCAAATACAAATAATTTTCAAGGAGCTATATGGTTTTAAGTATCAAATAATAATAATGATAATAATAATAATAAAGTGATGGTGACACCAATTATAATTGGAACTCTTCGTACAGTCACTAAAGTATTCATACAGGGAGTGGAGGACTTGGAAATAAGAGGACGAGTAGAGACCATCCAAACTACCGCATTATTAGTATCGGCCAGAATACTGAGGAGAGTCATGGAGACTTGAGGAGACTTGCTCTAACTTAAACTCTATACAGAAACCAGAGGCTAACACTGGTGTGAAAAGCTCAACAAAAAATAATAATAATAATAACAATAATAATAATAATACTTTTGGGACCAACAAATCACCTAATCCCCGCCAAAATACCAGACCTAGTGATAATAAACAAACAAAAAGAAAGAAGAAAAAAGAATTTGCCGTATAATGGACTTTGCCGTCAGACAGACAACAAAGTGAAAATCAAAGAAAGTGAAAAGAGAGACGAGTACTTGGACCCTGCCAAAGAACTAAGACGATGATACCAATTACAATTGGCGTGCTTGGAAAGATTCCCAAAGGCTTGGAAGGAGTTGGAAATAGGAAATTGGAGGACGAACCGAGACCATCACGACTAGAGCACTGTTGTGATCAGCCAGAATACTGAGAAGAGTCCTAAAACCTGACGAGACTTTCAGTAACTCAAACTGCAGTGATAGAGTATCAGCTAAGGCTGGTGTGAAAACTTGCAAAGAGTATAATAATAATAATAATAATAATAATAATAATAATAATAGTGATTGGAGGAAAGAATGGGGGAAATTGAAATCGGCGGCAAAATCGAAACCATCTGAAGATTACACAGAAAAGTCCAGGAGACTTGATTGGTTTGGTTTGGTTTCTTTGTTCAATGACGTATCACCTTTCATGGGCTATTTAATGCCAATACCATCCCTGAGGAAGAACAGCAATGGTACTATTTAACCCTTGGCTTGGTGGGGGGGGTAATAACGAGGTTCATACCTTTCCATATGATAATTTAGGATTTGATAATAATCAGTTGAATTTCAAAATAAAAAAACATTCTCTTCGGATCGTGTAAGTTTGTATTGCGCATCATTTGTGTGCGTGAGTGTGATGCTAGATTTCCTAAAGCGTTGTTGCAAGTACACTTCGCCATTAAACTTGGGCTTCTGTAAGCGAGACTCTCAGATGAAAATCGGAGTGCGTTTTAAAGTTCTGATAGGCGAAAGAAGAGAAGAGGGAAAATGGGGAGGATATGACAGCATATGCCAAAGTCCCACAGGATTAACTGATAGCTTAGGTGAAGAAATCTGTGGGTTCGCTAATTAAGTCCGGACCCGGCTAACAGAGGCGATTGAACATTGCAGCTGAGACTATCGGTAAAGATGGAAGCGGGAAAAGGCGAAAAGACAAACGACAGATACTGAGTTAAAAGGGCAGGGAATGTAGCAGCAGAAATTGGAAAGAAAAAAAGGCGCTGTGAGTGAGGAGACGAAGAGTATAAGGTTGGTTTTGAATGAATGAAATTGATATGACTTATTGTGTCACTAACGCCTCGTACATTGACTGATAAGTGACGTAAAAATATGAGGTTTGAGACATAGCACTTTGAGACGCGGTTATAGAAAAAAGCTGAGATTGAAAAATAATTCACAGATCTGCTTTGTATGGAATCCCACCCCCAGGGGAAAATTAAAGATTCTTTTTTATCAATCTTTAAACTGGGTACAATAATCGAAGAGTTTTCCTTTCACTTCAGTTCGATTATCAACTCTCTCTTTCTATCATCATGTGCAGACAACTTAAAGCTATCTTGTCATATGTACAACCGTCTCTTTGAAAACTTGTATTTAAGCACTTTAAACTTCTTTGTACGCTTAAAAATAGAAATTGTATTCAAAAGAATCTACAAAGAAAGCTTTCTTCGAGATTTTCTTGATGAGCAAGTTAAAATATCGGAAACATCATTTGAGAATTTACACAGTAGACAAGGGTGGCTGGCCAGAGCTTTTTCGACAAAATTTATCAACCAAATACAATTTCACTTAAGAGTCATTTTTTCACACGTCTCTAAGATTTATACGTAAAATACACACATACTTGAAAAACAACAGAGCTGAAACACAAAACAAAAATTGACGCTCGAATGAGGCCAGCTCGTGATACAATATTTCACCTACTAAATGCTGTTGTCTCAGAGTACAGTGCTGATACATGATTATTACTGTGTTATAAGATTTAAGAATTGTCTTTCTTCTGGCTGTTCTGCCATAATAGTTTGGATTTCACTTAGCGCTAATGGCCTAAGGGAAGGCATTAATGGGGAGTCCCCGATGTGTAATGAATAAAATGCTGGACTGCGGCCTCGAAGAAAGCGAGTTCGAACTCCAGTCACACTATTACGTTCACCTTTGAGTTAACACCCTTGGAAAACGTATGAACCCTCGTATCATATCAGCTATGGGTTAAATAGTATCACTGTTGTTCTTCTACAAGGATTGCTATGACATTAGATAACTTACGAAGGTTGACATGCCATCAAATAAAGAAACTAAACTTAATCAAAAACATGAGTCTCATCTGTTCTTCCCTTTGCTAAAAATAGATTCTCGTTCAGTTTCGGTTCTTGGTTAGGCAACTAGCCAAGGAGAAGGAAAACTCTAAATTCAAACCAGTGGTACTCCGCTTAAAAATTGACCATGTATGATATTTTGCCCGTGGAGGAGAAGTTGGGTAAATACCCTCGATTGAATAGTTTATATTCACCCAACCCATCTACCACTAACAGGATATGATTCAAGGTCAATAGTAAACACGGGGTAAAGCTAGTCGAAATTTAGTTTGACTTTTTTCTTGACTGGTTGACGTACCCAGGCCAAAGAGCCCAGTTTATACCAAAATTTACTCAATAGTTACTTGAAACTATAGTTATTTTCTAAGAATTATAACTTGTTAGTTGAAAGTATATAATTGCTTGAAATACTTAAAACTGTATAATTCCAAATAAATTGTTAGAAGTAAACAGAACTACTTGGAACCATTTAACAGTGTGCTAAGAAACAATTATTAAATGAGAATTGTTGAAACTATATAATTGAGAAAAAAATATTTGTTTTAAAAATCGTTAATTGAAGCTGTAATTGTTTACAAAGAATCCTTACGATTAGTTATTTGGAAGCATATAATTGTGAGCAAATAATTAGTATTAGATAAGAATACTTAAAACCATACAACTGGGTACAAATAGATAATTATTTTAAAACAAGAATAGTTACTTGCAAATATATAAGTAAGTAAAGTTGGCGACCATAGTCGAGGGTAACCCGATGGCTCCCTTTTCGATAGCTACTACACCAAGGTGTCGGGAAGGGCGCTACTCCTTCGCTGGATTGCTCTACTTTACCCTTGATCCGTACCTTATAATGCTGAGTGTTAAGCAAGGAGGCATCAAGTACTATTTTTTGAGTCTTTGGTATGACTCGACCTGGGATTGAACCCAGGTCTCCCGGGCGAACACTCTAACCCCTAGGCCAATGTCCGGTAATGCAAATATATAATTGCGGATAAACTATTGTTTTTTTAAGTGTAGTTACTTGAAGATATAACTTTTTACAATTTATCATAAATTACGTGAAACTATGTAATTGCTTGAAGCATTAGATAATCTAACATATGCCGTAAAACCAATCAACGGCTTAAAGTGAAACAATAGTAGTAATATATCAATTTGCAAATAAATGAAAATTTTAATGGTCTTGTTGCTGGTATGAGGTAAGCAGTAGTAAACTTGACCTCAGGAATGAAATAGGGAAAAACTTTGGACTAACAAGAAATAATAGAAACACTGAAATACTGAAAACAAATAATAGCAATGACTTTATGAATTTATTTATTCATCTATTTATTTTCTGTAAAATGTGTTATGATGGAGAGTCCTAAGTCTGCAATTATTTTGGTGTCGGAAGTAATCTTTCCGTAAAAGTTATTTGCGTGTATAGGTGTTCGTAGGTAAAGAAAACGAAATTATTCACTCGAATATTTGTGAAGATAGTTTCTTATGCTTCTGAAGACTTTGGGATCTATTAGTCGCATTAGTTCTTTTTACCAAACGTATGTTTCTCTTACCTTTCATCGGATACCCGTCAAGCTATCTGTTCTTTTATATACATCCCTAGAATTCTAAGTTTTTGCTTAAGGTAAGTCTTGTTTTCTCAAATTCTTTTGGTTAGTTCCTATCCCT